>JAJOOO010018078.1:0-36036 GCA_029582685.1 Solanum piurae | reverse complement strand
TATCACCATTGATTTGGAGTCGTGCGGAGCAGCTTGGAGTTTCAAAGACTATGGTGAGCTCCTAATGTTTGGAGTTGCCAGTTTCTATATGCTTTTTTCTAGGCTTTGTGTTCATATTATATTCAGAGACAACCTATACTTATCTTGTATCTATAAAAGCCTTGTACTCTTATTCTGGGTTAGATATAGGATTACTGACTGATGTTAGGTCTTGGATGGTTCCTTGTATTGCATTTCTATTTATTACCCTTTCTTTTAATTGTTATAATCTTTTTACTTCTTATTGTTACTTACGCTTGATAGTTCGCTGCTCATGAATCCAGACTAAGGGTTTGGCTTACCTACTAGTGGGGTGTAGTAGGTGTCATCATGACTTGAGAAATCGGGTTGTGACATTATGTTTCGTATAAATGCATGATTTTCACCATCTTTCTCATTCTTCTACATGAAAAGTTTGATTATGTGATGTAACACCCCAAAAGTTCATAAGTCCAAATTAGATTAAACAAAACCCAGAAAATTAGTTTGCAGAAATTCTTTGTTTGACGGACACCAACGATGGACTGTAAAAGGAACTACAGACCGTAGATGGGAACCGTAGAGCAACTTCAAATGTTAGAATCTCAGGTCTGAGTTCTACGAGTCGTAAAACCATTAATGGACCATATATTTAGTTCATAGATCAAACTCCTAAAACATTATTTTAGTCTATCAATCACGACATTATTTCTAGTCCATAGAAGAAACCTGGGACCGTAGACACATGCCATATATGAAAATTCAAAAACTCAGATTTTTATCCTTATTTTCATTAGAGGCACCTACGACCCGTAGACCAAACAATGGACCTTGGCCTATTCTAATTGGTATTTAGGGAAACTTGTTACTGCCCCCCCCCCCCCCCGCCCCCCTCTTCTGATGCATAATTCTTAGAAAACCATATTATTCTGTTTCAAGGTTCCTCTCAAGCAAGAACCAGATTTTCATAGCTTTAAAGTTCAAGATTCAGTCCAAGAATTCAAGTTAGGCCTTCCATTCCAGGAGTGTGGGATTTCATCAATGGGTTTCCTATCTTTTTAGTTTATGATTTCGATAGTAGTTAGGTTTTAACGAAAAACATGATTCTTCTTTGTTTCTTTCAGTCTTCTTGAAGAATAGTTTAATTATGTGTTTTCAAACTAACATTTAGTATTTTAAACAAGACTTTCATGAATCCTTAGAATGTAGTTATTTGCATGTCTCAAACAATTATTTCATATGCATGTCTCTGATGATCAACTTCAAAATTTGAGATGCTTTCATATAAAGTGTCTCTCAAATATTACCAGTATGCATGAGCTATTCAGTTAGGACTAATATTACTCAGTGTTTATGAGTTATGAGTGTTGTTCAGTTTTATCATATTATTATTGTTAAGTTTATCAACATGTTTCCGTTGGTAGTTTACTTAGCACTGAGGTGTCACGACCCAAAAACTAGAGTCGTGATGACACCTACTATAACACACCAGTAGGAAAGCCAACTAGTTACCTATAATGACAAGTAATAAGCGTACAAGGCATAAACAACAAATAACAAGCAATAAAGGGAAATATTTAAAGAACATAGGGGAAGATAAGAACAAGAACAAATATATATTGTCAAAATACTAGATCTGATCCCAAAACATGGTAGTCACATGTACAAAGATGCTAAAAATGAATACATTTATCAAAATCAAAAGACTAGTCAAAGATAAAATAGAAGGAGAGAGCCTAATCCAGGACATCATAAGCTCACCCTTGCCTCCGAGTATCCTCGCTATAGGCTTGATACCAATGTTGATGACTCGTGCTCGGACATGCATCACAAAAATAGATGAAAAGTGTATTATGTGTAATATTGGTCGTAATTGAATAGCTCAACATGTACCCAATAGGCATCATGGGTTGACTGAGCTTGGGAAGTAAAGACAATAATACAAAGAAAAAAACAAATACAACTAGAGGTCACAAAATGAAATGGTAACGAAAAAATTAACTATGAAACAGATGAGTCAAGAAAAGGTGGAACAGTAAAATTAATAGCTTACTAAAACCTAATTGGACCCATAAGACCAGATGGTACACTCATGCGCTATTGAAAGTAAATAACCTAGGTGGACCTCATAAGCCATATGAATGCACAAAAGACCTAGGGAACTACTAACATGGTTTGTGAATACCGCGATAAATGAAATCTATGAACCAAATATAATCACCAAGTAAGGACTTGAACCCGACTAATTGAGGTGTGCCCTGACTCGAACCAAGGTTAATAAAAATGATTCATGGCCAAGAACCATGACTAAGAATGTACACTAGGGCCTCGATCCAAGTGAATAGAAGGTACACCAGCACCTCAAACATGGGATGCTAAGAATTCACATGAACCTTCAATCATGGAAAATAACCTATGAATACTCCAAATCCTCCACTATCCTCCTAACTAGTCCATACCATAGAGCAATACCATCTCTAAAGCCACTACGAACCCACTCCAGCTCCATATCCATGACTCGACCCCTGATGAGTCTGAGATTTGGACTCATTTAGGGTTTTGTTTATATAGATTTAGTGTCCTCAAATGCTCATTTTATGCCAATAACTGATGTAAAATCCTTGATTTTCAGGTTTATTAAGTGAGGAACAAAGCAAGGACACTAACAAGCAAAAATGAACAAAATAGGTTGAAAGGATGAAGAAAGACAGCTTGGTGATCGCGAAGTTCACTTGGTGAATCTCTGAATGGCTATTTGACCGCCTAAGGTTCCAGTGTGCCAAGCCCTGAAGGAAAGAGCCAATTTGGTGATGGAAAGGAGCAATTGGACGATCACCGAGTAATTCCATGAAGCCAAGATAGATCGCACAAAGTAATAGACCCGGAGGATGCTGAATGCCAAGGAAGAAAGGCAATGCAAGTGACCAAACGGCGGATCGCTGGGTGGTTCGGTGAGCCCCACTTACTTCTCCAAGTGTCTCTTCGCAGCACAATTTTGGCGATTCTAAATACATTTTTGAACATTTAGTTTGGTATCTTAGATCATATATTTTAAATCTATTTTTGAGTTTTGAACTAAAGAGATAGTTTTCTCTAGTTTTCCTAAGCTTTGAAGAATTGAAGTTTTTCACTTTTTAGAAATTGGAAGTGGGTCTTTGAGATTATTCAAATTGGAGCATTGTAAGGACGAAATCAGTCTTACCCAGTTGATGGATAATCAATTTGGTAATGGTTTTTTATCATTTTATAATTTCTAGCTAAAACCCCAATTATTGGGATGTGATTATGGGCTGATTTAGTTTATGGGTATTACTAATTGTTACTTTAAATACTATTTAGAAGTGAGTTTAATCATTAATGGTTTAATTTAAGAAGTGTAGTTGCAAATAGAGTTCTATGTTTGTGTTCTTGGCTTGCTCGAGAGAGACGTTTTAGAACCAAAATTATTGATTAATGGTCTGTGGGTATTGGGTTGACCTGTGTTCAACTCGAGAGAGGGAATCCTAAACCCAATCCCACAGATTCAGCTTGATAGAGTGAATGGACTAAGGTGTGGGCTGTTCTTATTTTGCATGCTTGTTGATGTTCGAGAGAAATCAACTTGATTTATGGTATATTGTTCGAGAGAAAGTTTACCTTCTCTATAGCCTAGCTAACTCACTAATATCGAGCTATTTTGTAATAGTTGCAATTACCAATTTGTCTATATTTGCCTATAATCGATCACATCCCAATAACCCGTCTCATTATTGTTAAGTTTTATTGTTTGTGACTGTTTATAGTTAATAATTAAAACCAAAACCCCCCATTTGATATTCGTTTCACCCCTTAATTTCATTCATGTCTTTATTCGATAGCTTTTACTCCTATGAATGACTTGAACATGTTCATACTTCTCAATTGAATCTGAAACACGTACCGCTCCTTGTGGGATTCGACCCCAACTCATTTAGTTAGGGTTTATACTGACTAGTGATCCTTGACACTTATAATTGGATGAAGTATCTTTGAAACGTTAAATCAAAATGGCGCCGCTTCCGGGGAGTTGTGTTGTTTGAGATTCTTTTGTGATGTTGAATTTTATTCCTATTTCTCATAGCTGAATCTACTTATTTTTAGTTTTGGATTTCGTATTGCTTGTTTAAAACATAGGATATGAGTGTCAACGGAAGAAATGGTAGCCAAGTGGGCCACCAAGATCACATCGGAAACCTCAATGATGTTAATGAACCTAATGTCAATGACCCAAATCTAGCGGGTGGAGTTTGTGCCATTCGCTTGCCTCCAGGTGAAGAGAAAGTTGTGTTCCACATTACAAGCACCATGCTGCAACTCTTACAGTTGAAAGGGTTGTTTGGTGTGTTGGTTCATGAAGATCCCCATGAGCATATAAGGAACTTTGTTGATGTTTGCGGGCCATTATCCTTTAAGAACATATCCCAAGAGTCGGTCCGGTTGAGGTTGTTCCCATTTTCTCTAATAGGAGAAGCATGTAAGTGGTTGGCTGAATTGCCAAGAGATTCTATCATTTCGTCGGAAGAGCTTGTCACTGCATTCCAAATGTAATTTTTCCCTCCTTCGAAGATGATGACACTTAGGGACAACATCCAAAGCTTCAAGCATTTGGAGGGTGAGCCAATCCATAAAAAACATGGCTAAAATGTAAGAAGTTGGTGCTGCAATGCCCAACTCATGGTTTGCCCGACAATATTTTGCTGCAATACTTTTACCGAAGCCTTGATTCGGTGAACAAGGGAGTGGCTGATCAACTTTCTCCTGGAGGTTTAATGCAACAACCTTAAATTATAGCAGCCCAACTCTTGGATGGTATGGCCAAAATTAACTGGGCATGGTACACCCGTGAAGATCAGGTCTCCCCTCTCACTTTTAAATTGACAAAGGAAAAACTTGAGAAAGATCAAGAGAGGGACCAAAATATGGCAAATATGATGACCCAACTTGATATTTTGGCCAAAAATGTCATGGGAGTTGGTGCTACGAGTGTCGATGTTGTGGGTTTTGTAAACCCCGATGATGACATGTTTGAAAAGCTGTACAATAAGGAAGTGAACTTCCTAGCCAACCAAGGAGGCTATCGTGCAAACTACCCAATGCCGGGTGGGAACCAAGGTTGGAACAAAGATGAGAGTTGGAGAGACCGGGATAGAGAGTGGCACGATCATAACGCCACCTGGAAGGAAAGAGAAGGGGAGAAGGATAGGTATGTTCATCCCCACGAGCGTCAAACGCCCAAAGATTTTGAGGGTGGCTGGGCTGAGGATATTCTCTCTCGTATTATCAACAAGGTTGAAGGGTCTGATAAAATTTTGAAGGAGATGAAGGAAGCTGTATCGACCCTTAAACAGACGGTGACCTCTCATTCCGTCTCTATCAAGCAGTTGGAGACCCAAATGGGGCAAATTTCTTCTCATTTAACCTCGAGACAACTAGGGGGTTGCCTAGTGATATGATGGAGAACCCCAAGAATGATGTTTGAGTGGGGACTTGCATAGTGACATGATGTTAACTAAGGTGCTTCTTGGGAGGAAACCCAAGTTTTTATTCCTTTATTTGAATTTTGGAATAACGTGTGTTAATTGTGAAGTTGAAAAAATGGAATGTGTTTGAAATATGCAGGTTGGCGAGTTAAGAGTCCAGTCGGTGACTCGCTGAAGAGGTCGGCGAGCCAAACTTGGACCGCAGTTGGGATCAGGAAAATATTAGGTTGGAGTCTGTAAAACTTGGCGGGCTCATGGATAAGTTGGGAACTCGTTGAACAAGTCAGCGACTTGCCGAACAAGTCGGCGACTCACCGAACATGTCATCGAGCGCGACTTTGTCCGCCGTTTGTACCCCTACATCAAAAGGAGGTCCTGTAAAAATAGGCTAGGTAAGTAACCACTCGGCGTGTCTCTTAGTGGTTCGGCGAGGAAAAATAACTTCGTCGAAAGGGCGCGAATTGGACAGTTTTTAAAAGGCCAAAGGTTTAAAATTTCAAACTCCTTCACATTTCCTCACTTTTTAACTTCATACAATCACACGCGCACTCTATATTTCCTATATTCTTGCATTTTATCGCTTTTTAGTTGTTGATTATGTGTTCGAAGTTGGAATTCCTTGCCGCCTACAATTACAAATCATATTTCAGCATAAAAGGTTGGTTTTCTGAACCCCAAACTCATAAATAGCAGTTGAACTCATTTGAAATTGTGTAATTATTATTGATGTGTGTTGCGCCTCTCTGAAATCGTAAATGTGTGCTAGTTTGCCTTCTCTAATTTTGATATTGTGCCCAAATTGCCTGAATTGTTAATTTCCCAAATTGCATTCTTTAAAATTGATCATAAATTGTTGGGTTGCGGTATTTTGTTGTTGGGTCTAGTCGGGTTAAGTTTGAGTAACCCAAATTGTGCTAAATGATGTGCTTTGCCCAATGATGGAGCGCTTGATGTCATTCTGAAGGGCTAAAGTCATAAAATGGACAATTTTGGGTAAACCGGGGGAAGTCTGAGTACCCCGGTGGCATGTGTCTAATGGGTCTGAGACTAATTGAGTAGATGTTTTGTTTGATTTTGTTTTCGGGGGCTGTAGGTTTTATTTTGGAAGTCGGGGTTAAAAATGGTAGGGCAGTTTGGCGAGCTGGGTCGGGCTCGCGGAACCACTCGGCGATTCACCAAATTCTCCCTGATCGCCTTTAATTTCATGATTTTGGTTATGTAACTTTCGGCGAGAAGCCTGAGCTCGCCGAAAGTCTTCTTTGATCGCCCTTTCTACACCCCTAACCCCTAAAATGCACTGTACCTTTCAGCGGGCTAGTCTGTGCTCGCCGAATGAGGTTGGCGACTCGCCAAAAGGTCCTTCTCATCTTTGAAATGGCATTTTTCTGGGAGATTTTTGAGCCAATCCTTTCAGCGAGCTCGATCTGGTTCGCCAAAGTGATTCGGTGACTCACCAATCGGTTCAGCGAGTGTTTCTGCAACCTGTTTTCTGCACTTTTTTGGGATTATTTCTAACTAATTCTGATGTGTGTTGTAGATATGTCTAGACCAAAAGTAGTAGGCTAAGACATGCCGCCCTGCAAGAGGGTAACGGGGATCACTATAAATGAGGATACATCTGCATCTCGAGCAAAGGCAAAAAAACTTCCTACCACAGGTGGGAAGGGAAAATGGAAAGGCAAGGCATCTGCTCCTGCATTACCAGAGGTCAGCTCCGACAGTGACGGAATATACGCCACTCACCTCACCAGTTCTGAGAGTGACGGTGAGCACCAGGACCCTCAGGCTACCATTTCTGAGCATGAGGATGATTAGCTACTGTTAGCCCCGAGAGCTGAGTTGCATTTCAAAAAGTTGAATGATCCATCTAGGACTAGGACTCCTCAGGCCACTGCTCCTCCTCCCGTCCAGATCAGGCTGTGGTCCCAGCACCACCTGCACATGGTCCTCTTCCCTGATCTATGAACAGACTAAAGGCCGAGGGATTGAGGACCATCATCGAGGGGAAGAGGTTGTCTACTGATGGAGTGGTAGATACATACCCAGATATCTGGAGCTGCTTGAAGTCCCACAAGTTCCAGATATTCACTAGACCCCATGTCCCTAACATTCCTAATTGGGTCTGGGATTTTTACACTGCTTACGGAGCTCTAGTGCCACAAGGGAAGAAGGGCGATGCAAGCGACCAAAGGGAAATTCAGCCGTGGAGATTTCACTGGCAGATACACCCATGGCTGAGTCTAGTGGAGCCACTATTGATGTTACACCGGGCATTGATGCCCCGACAGATGGAGCGCTGTGTAGACATGACTTTTTTTTACCTCCCTCTCTGTAATCTTTATTGACTTTTAGTTATTATTTTGTTGCATTTGAGGACAACTGCATTTTTGTTTGTGGTGGGGTGAGGTATTTTCATACCTACCTCTTGTGACTACATTTTGTATATATATATTTGGTTTTTGTGCTGTAAATTGTGTTGTTGATTTATTTTTCGTGGATGTTTGAACTTGTGGCTCCTTGTTATAAATGAAAATAGTTTTTGACTCATCTAAAAAAATTGCCACTTGTGTTGTGTGAATATGGTTGTTCTTGTGCAAATTTGTGTATCGGTTATGATCAATACTGATGACTTGAATAGTGTTGTTAATCGAACAAAAATAAATGCCCGGCTATGATGAGGCCAAATGAAATTGCTTAGACAATATGTGGAATTTTTGCATCTCGTTGTGACAAGCCGATTATCGAATGAGTCTCTTGTGATGAATATTGCACACTCACAAAAGTTTGGAGCCTTGTTTGATATTGGTGCCAATGCATTGTGTGATGAGCTTACCGTGAACCTTGTGTGATGATATCTAGAATTTTCCCCATTGGTCCGGTTGACTTAAGTGATGCAAGCTCTTGAAATGATCTTAGGCCACAATTATGAAGAGTGAAACACTTTGACTATATTCCTCTTTTGTGGCCACCCTTGTGAGATGTGTGAACTTTGCTTGAACCCCTTTGAGCCTTATCCTTTTCTTGGAAGAAACTTAAGCAAATGTGACCCCTCTTTATCCACACCCATAATCCTCATAAAGTGTGGTTTGTGTGAATAGAAGCCTAAGTTGGGGGTGTGGTGAAAAGAGGAGATAAACCAAGTAGTGTGAAGAAGTCCTCCTTGATCCATGGACTTGAAAAATATGGAACCCCTCCATACAGAAAAAAGAGTAAGAAAAGAAGAAAGCAAACTAAAAATTTTTTGAAAAAGTTGTGAAAGTTGCAAAAGAAATGGGGTGTCCAGTATTCCATTGGAAGTTGAATAATTGGGAGAATTTTGAGCATGTGTATAATTGCTGAAGAAAAGGAATGAAAGTGATGTTCATACCACATTTCTTGATGTTAGCAGCCACTGACCCTAAATGACTTTACACTCAGCCCCATTACAAGCCTTGAAAATACCTTTTTTATCTTGAGTGAGTTGAAGCAAATGTGGATTGGAAAATAAGGGCAAACCTATGGGTGAAGTCATGCATGTGTTCATCTTTGTGAGTTTGAGAGTTGTATGTGATTCCGGAACTATAAATTGTTGAACAATTAAGTGTGAATATGGAATCATCTTTGTTTTGAGGGCATTTGAGTACCTTTGTTGAGCTTCAACTTGCATTTGATGCAAGGATTGTGAACTTGAGCTTCTTTTACAATGGTGAGTGACAACTTGAATCTTCGAGTGCACAATTGATCCTTGCATGAGTAAGTTGAATCTTGTTCTGTGCATTCATGATTGAGTCTTTTGTAACACTATTTGAGACATCCTTTTTTAACTGCTGAACTTGAGTTTTACTTGAGGACAAGCAAAAGTTTAAGTTGGGGGTGTTGATGAGTTCGAGATTTCGACTCATTTAAGGCTTTGTTTATATAGATTTAGTGTCCTCAAATGCACATTTTGTGCTAATAACTAATGTAAAACCATTGATTTTAAGTTTTATGAATTGAGGAACAAATCAAGGACACTAACAAGCAAAAAGGAACAAAACAGGCTGAAAGGATGAAGAAAGACAACCTGGTTATCGCCAAGTTCACTTGGCGAATTGCCAAATGGCTATTTGACCGCCTAAAGTTCCAGTGTGCCAAGCCTTGAAGGAAATAGACGATTTGGCAATGGAAAGAAGTAGTCAGCAGATCACCGAGTGATTCCGCGAAGCCAAGATAGATCTCCCAAAGTTACAGACCTGGAGGATGCTGAATGCCAAGTAGAAGGGCGATACAAGTGACCAAAGGGCGGCTCGCCGAGTGGTTTGGTGAGCTCGACTTACTTCGCCGAGTGAATCTTCGCAGCACATTTTTGGCAACAATAAATACATTTTTGAACATTTAGTTTAGTATCTTAGATAATATATTTTTAATCTATTTTTGAGTTTTGTACTAAAGAGACAGTTTTCTCTAGTTTTTCCTAAGCTTTGAAGAATTGAAGCTTTTCAGTTTTGAGAAAGTGGAAGTGGGTCTTTGAGATTCTTCACATTGGAGCATTGTAAGGACGAAATCACTCTTACCCAGTTGATGGATAATCAATTTGGTAATGGTTTTTATCTTTTTATAATGTTTAGCTAAAACCCCAATTCTTGGGGTGTGATTATGCACTGATTTGGTTTATGGGTATTGTGAATTGTTAGTTTAAATGCTATTTAGAAGTAAGTTTAATCATTAATTATGGTTTAATTTAAGAAGTGTAGTTGCAAATGCAGTTCTATGTTCGTGTTCTTGGCTTGCTCGAGAGAGAGATTTTAGAACCAAAATTATTAATTGATGGTCTGTGCGCATTGGGTTGACCTGCGTTCAGCTCGAGAGAGTGAATCCTAAACCCAATCCCACACATTCAGCTCGAGAGAGTGAATGGACTAAGGTGTGGGTTGTTCTTATTTTGCATGCTTGTTGATGGTCCAGAGAAATCAACTTGATTCGGGGTAGAATGTTCGAGAGAAAGTTTACCTCCTCGATAGCCTAGCCTAGCTTACTCACTAATATCTAGCTATTTTCTACTAGTTGCAATTACCTATTTGTTTATATTAGCCTATAATCGATCACATCCCAAGAACCCGTCTCATTATTGTTAAATTTTATTGTTTGTAGTTGATAATTAAAACCAAAACCCCCCATTTGAAATTCGTGTCACCCCTCAATTTGAATCATGTCTTTATTCGATAGATTTTATTCCTATGACTGATTTGAGAATGTTCATACTTCTCAATCGAATTTGAAACACGTACCGCTCCCTGTGGGATTTGACGCCCAACTCATTTAGTTGGGTTTTATACTGACTAGCGATCGTTGACCCTTAGAATTGGATGAAGTGTCTTTGAAACGTTAAATGAACCCCACACAACAAAATAAAGCTTGAAAACACCCATGAACATGCCCGAGTAAATCACAAGGGTAAATTATAGGTGAAAGGTCATGAGAGGTGAATTGCCACCTAACTAAGGATCTCACTATCAGGCCCATGTATGTAATATAAGTCTAAGAGAGCTAAGTCGTACGAAGTGAGTCAAAGTATTTCTAAGGCCTATATGTTCCAAACAACAAGTCGATATAAACTACTAGGCGAAACCTAGGCTAAGGTCAATAAAAATCTACCACAACAACATAAGAAACAATAATACTAAGTCTACAAGGCAAGACAATCACAGAACGCGATTAAGCATGCTAGAATTACTGAGAATACCCCAAAATACACCTAAGGCATGATATCAAAAAAAAATTAATCATGGTTCAACTACAAATCCCACCCAAAATCCAGCAATTTGACATGAATTTACAATCAAAATTTCAATTTAAAGACCGGGAAGTCATAGCCTACCTCAGTGCGAATTGTGTGCGCTTCAAAATCACAATTCCGGAGTTTTTCTCTTCCAAACGGCCTTCGATCACTATCACACCATAAAAAACAAGATCACACCATCATAACAGATGTTTAAACACCAAAATTGCAACTATTAGAGATGAGCCAAATAATCAAGTTAAAACAAAATTGCGGAACCCTTATCTGAAATCTCAAAATTTACTCTAACAATGGGTCCTAACTAACTTACTGAACTTGTGCCCCAAATAAGGACACAATTTAAGCCTGGAAACACAAAAAAACAACTTATGCAAGAAATAAACAGTTTACACCATTAATAGAGCTCATGCAGTCCTTCACCATGGGCAATTACCTCGAAATCATGCTTCATCAAGTTCATGTGACTTATTGAAGAAGTGCGTTCAGAGAGTGTTGTTGTAAAGGGCACTATGTCTTAGGAATATTTCATAGTTAATATTCTTTACCATCAAGTTCATAAGTTCAGGAATAAGATAGTCGCTTCAGTAATAGTCCTTTGGAGGAATCAATTAGTTGAGGTAGCTACTTGGGAAGCAGAAGCAACTATAATGGTCAAGTTCTCCCCACCTTTTTCGTTCTGATTCTGGTTTAGCATGAGGTAAAATTTCCTCCATATTACTCTACTCAAATTGACGTCTTTCAATTATTCGCGTTTCTTAGTATGCATGAATGATCGTGAAGTCAGTGTAGCTTCCATGTTTTAGTTCAGAGTCAGGCACTCCATCAGTTTTCAATATTTACCTTTTAGTGTTGGGATTGCAATCCTTTGCCCACTTTTTTCATCTTGTTTAGACTCAATTTAATGAATAATTTTACTAAGGGAGAGATATTGTTATACCCCAATAGTCTTAAGTCCAGAACAGATCATGAGAAGGTAAAATCTAAGTGTGCAGAAAGTTTTGGATTTACAGGAAACTTTAACCAGCCGTAAAAGGAAATGAGGACCTTAGATGCAACCCATAGATCAAAGTTCATATATACAAAATATTTATTGAAATCTACAGGGTTAGCTTATGGATCACATAAACTTTTTTGGGTCGTAGATGGACCTGTAGATGAAATTCCAAAAACTCAAAACTGTAGTCTGATTCTTGTGAACATTGTTTATGGCTCATATATTGATCTATAGACCATAGATCAGTCTCATAGATAAAACTTTATATGCTAAATATTTACTTTGATTTACATGAGGGTTATCTACGGTTAGTAGATGCAACCACAAACCGTAGATGGGGTCATAGAACCTAATGAAGTAAGTTTTATTTCAAGGTTGTTTTGGTATTTTACCACTCTTTTAATTCTTATACTATGTAATTTTAGCCTATCCTAAGTAAAAGCCCTCCCATATGCTAACCACTTAGAATCTATCAGCTGGTGTGATCAAGCTCTTTTCAGGCAAGAACTAGGGTTGCTCATCTCCAAGCTTCTGTTCAAGAATTCAAGATAGGAAGGCACACCTGTGTCTGCGTTTCCGGAGCTGACAACAGTCATGCACCACCTGTGTCTGCGTTTCCGAAGGCACACCTCTCTTTCAAGAGGATTCGCGGCATGTCAAGCCAAGGTGAAATTATTGTTAAAGATAGGGATGAAAATAATGGGTGATGAAGTCTAAAATTGTAAAGTGCTTAAGGAAGTGTAATTCACTATTATATAGTTTTCCTACCCGTCCCCTAGCCTACACTAGAACGCGTTAAAGTCCTATTTGATTCTATTCAAGCATGCTTAATTAGTGGAGATGTACATAATGGGCAAGCCTATGGTTCTTTGTGCATATATGTGAATTTTATTTGAGTGTGAGATGTTTTTTGATGCTAAGTCCTTAATTTATATTCAATCTTTTGAATTGAGTGTGTGAACTATTTCTTGTTGTGAGGGAACTTGTTTCATGATGGATAGGTGATTTTATTAACTTTCTTTGATGAGAGTAGGTGAACATGCTTAAATTCAACGAGTTCAAAGTCCTTCCTTGAGGTTAGAAGGTTAGAGGTTTGTCGTTTACTTGGATTTCTTGCATAATGAGCGAAAATTGTACGTAACATTTTGAAATTGGTATATGACCTAATTGTTTGTAGTAACCAAAGTGATTACATTGATAGTTTGAATTTTTTGAGATGAGCTTTAATGTTTGCTCGAGGACGAACAAAAGTTTAAGTGTGGGGTGTTGATGTGAGGCCAAAAATTATATATTTTAATTATTATTTGCCTCACATTGATTATTTATATTTGTCCTTATTGAGCGTGGATTTTATGAATTGTGCTAAATAGTATATTTTATTTATAGCATTAAATTGGTGAAAAAATGAAGTTTGGAACTAAAAATAATTAAAGATGGAAGATTGAAGAAGAAAATCAAGTAGGCAGCTTAATGAATTAAAGTGAATATTATATTAATATTTATATATATCAGAATCTACGTATGAATTACAAGAAGCCAAAGGCCTTACCTTGCTGCCACGTGGCAACAAGCAAATTGAAAGCGGTTTGGACAGCTTCACGCGAGGAAAAAAGGAATTCAATTCCTTTTGGTTTTGAATTCCTAATTTCATTTGGACTCAGTTATTTTATTTAAGATTTTCTATATGTATAAATAGTCCATAAAAATAATTATTTTGGAGGGGAGATCATTGATAGGAGATACATTTTAGGGTTTTTTTCTTCTTCTTATTTTGGTTAGACATTATTGTAAGGTTTTAGTTTTTGATCTTTTGGAATTATTTTGCAAAGTCTTAGCAATTTAATTTCCGGAAGTTGGTTTATACAATTTTCACTTTGAATTTCAATTCAAGATATCGGGTTTCATCTATTCTAATTGTAAGTTCATGAATTCTTTTAACCTAATTATGAATTGTGAACTCTTAAGCATGAGTAGCGAAATCCAAAACTAGGGTTGTGGGAACCATGAGCAATTAATAATGTATGAATAATAATTAAGTAATTTTTGAATAGTGTTTATCCATGTATTATTAATCCTTTCATTTAGAATTCTTTTTAACGGTTGTAAATGTTAGAACTAGTCTTGTTCCTACTTGCCTTACGAAGGGGGTAATGAATGAGAAAATGATTAATCAACAGAGATTTGGTGGATGCTATCTAATAGTCTGATTTCAATTGAAGTGAGAGTGAAAACTAAACTAAATTGATATGATGACTAATCTTGGGTAAAGGTAAAGGTTAGTAAAGCATACACCCGTAGACGGACCAAGTTTCGTGGTGAAATTTCCTACTTGGAGGACCAATCACTTAGGGATACCTAACTTATAAACCTTGCATGTCAAACACTAGGATAGGATTACTATTATTATGATTACTGCGTTAAGAGCTTGTGGGGAACACATATACCTTAGTTTCCATCTTATATTGATATCTAGAATTTTGAATCTTGTTTAATTGTTACTGAATCATTCAACTCAACAATCTATTGCTTTAGTTACAAAACCCCATGTTTACTTTTCTTGGAAATAGATTGACTAAACGGAGATAATAGTGAGTAAAGTTTAAGTCTGAACCATATTCGTCGTGGGATCAACCCCAATCTACAAGTTGAGTTCTTCATTTAACAACTACCTCTTATACTTCTTAGAGAGGTGTAATTTGGGCGATATCAACCTCCGCATTCAATTACATATTGTTATTTTGTATTTGAATCTTAGTGTAAATCCATAGGTTAGTTTGGGGTCATTTGTAGCTTTAAGGACTATGCCACGACTAGGGGGGTAGCTCGGGCCGTGACTATCATGCAGTCTATCTAATCTAATCTACAAAACCTCTGTTATCAAGGTGAACATTTTTGGTAGATCTGTTCATGGAACAAGAGTTGAAGATTGTCACTGTCACTGTCACACCCCGAGCTACCCCCGAGACGCGGACATGGGACATATGATCACAAGTGACCCCAAGCTAACACTGCTGGCATGACATGTGCATACTAAGGATAATAATAATTGATGCGGAAGCTAAACAATAATGAAAATCTGAAATGATGAGGAATACCCATATACTAAAACTGAATATATCAAATCGGAGAGTTCAATACAAGAGAAATATCAAACTCACATACTAAGATGAATCTAACTATGTCTGAAATAAGCCTCTAAACTGACTAGAAATGTTTGCACATGCACCAACTAGATCTAGCAAAACTGAAACTAAAGACTAAAACTGATAAGATAAACATGTCATTAGTCCTCGAAGAATGAGGACTCAACACTAATGCTGGTAAACTGAAGATCGGAAATCGATCTATGCATAATCGAACTACTCAGGACCTGAACCTTCATCACGATAAGATGTAGCGCAGAGTATGCATAAGTACTTGAAAGGTACTGAGCATGTAGGATAGATTATAGCTGAAATAAACATATAACTGAACAAGAAATAAAGCAAGAGCATATTCTGAACATGATATGGATACTGAATACTGAGCTAACTAAATACAATGACCAATTCATGACATGCTGAGACTGAATACTGACTATAGTGAAATGTGGTCAATGTAATGTAGTCTGACTGGACTGTAAGAACAACTAATAACCGATAATAAAACCACTGAGCTAAATGTAGAGTTCGATGTATACGCCCCATCGAGATGACCCAACATACCCTACCAGAGGTATAGAGGCATGCTGGTGTGATCACTAAAATGAGGGCCCACATATGGGACTTACAACCTGTGTGGCTCGTTGTTCTGGGACTATAAGGGTGACTGATCCTAGTCCAACTCGATATTATTCTACTCCCAATAGAATAAATGATTAACACATTATGACTAAAATTTCTGTAATGTACTAGATAGCTCAAAACTGACATGCAAATTAAGAATGGGCATTAATATATTGACAATGACACATTCAAGACTGAGGCATGTATATATGAAATACTGAAATTATCTAACCTAGCATGTATAGTTCAAGAACTAAAGAAATACACAGCTAGGGTTCTGAAATTCATGCAACAAACAACATAATAACAAGAAAATGTGATTTGGAACATTAAATTAACTAATTCATGATGATCTGCTGAAGTTCTAAAAACCCTAGGTCTAGTTATAATAAGGGAATAAAGAATCTGACTTAAAACTAGGGACCTAATGGGTGAAAGGAACCCACTAGTGATATCCCACATACCTGCTGACGAATTCCATGGAGAAGTTTTTCGATTTTGGGGCTGGAACTGATGGAATCTTGTTGCGTTCTTGAACTGGGGTTTGGTTGCCTCTTTCTTCTCTCTAGCGTTCTAATTTTCTAAGTGTTGATGAAAGATTTGACTAAGGTAAGTTCTAGTTACGTTTCTAAGCTAAAACTAATCAAAACCACGTAGTTTAGGGTTAAAATAATGTAGTTTAGAAGATCCCTGACTTAAATTGCAGACGGGGCTGACCACGACCACTTCCACAGACCGTGAAACGGACTACTAACCATGGGACCGGTCGTGGTCCTTGGCCAGTGGTTGCTGATTTCTGAGGTCCTGCCTACGAGCCCTACCACCAACCATGAGGAGGACAACGGACCATGAAGGTCCGCGTGGTCCTCACTTGGGCTGGTGGTCTGATGGCTCAGGTTTTGGGGTTACTGGTTGGACTTCACGGATGCCCCCACGACCCGTCGTAAGGACCACGAACCATGAAGGTCCTTGTGGTCCTCACTTAGGCGTGGGGGTATGAGGTCTATGCTTTAGGGGGCTACTGGTTTAGCCAATACGGACGCCAGCACGGTCCGTTGTCAAGACCATGGTCCGTGAAAGGTCCCGTGGTCTGACATCTGGGCCTGGTGTAGTTTTACTCCAGATCATGGGCAGGTTAACGGACCGTGGACCCTGTCACGATCCGTGAACCCTGTCGTGGTTCACTAGTTTCAGGTAAGTTTCTGTAATATTTTTCTGGGTCTGGTTTTCGAGGTGTTACAATATCTCCCCCTTGGGATCATTCGTCCTCAAATGAAGACTAAGCTAGCTGAAATGGAGGGGATGAGCTGCAACCCTACCACTAAACACTGGAAACTGATTCCTAACTGAACTAATTTCCAAAAACATGCAAATACGTTTGAAATGCAAGTACAAACTAAAGGAGCATGATACTAAGACTGAATTTACACATGAATGACTAAAAAACTGAAGAGGAACTATTACGCCAAGCTGGAGTGGAATAGGAAGGAAAGAGGTGAGGATACTTGGACTTCATGGCTGCTTCTGCCTCTACAGACTGAATCCTCCACAAAACCTTGACTGAAGCGACTTCTTTGTTTCTCAACCTTCTAACTTGACGATCAATAATGTCAATTGGTACATCCTCATAAGAAAGACTATGTTTCACAGCCACACTCTCTAATGGCACTACGGATGCTGGATCACCCACACACTTCTTCAATAGTGAAACGTGGAAGACTGGATGAACTGCTGCTAAATCTGCTGGCAACTCTAACTCATACACCACTTTACCAATCATTTTCAAGATCCAGTAAGGGCCTACATATCTGGGACTTAGCTTCCCTTTCTTGCCAAATCTCATCACCCCCTTCATAGGTGACACCTTCAAAAAGACCCATTCATCCACTTGGAACTCTAGTTCTCTTCTCCCTACATCTGCATAGGACTTCTGGCGACTCTGGGTTGTCTTAAGTCTATCCCTAACGAGTTGCACTTTCTCCAAAGCATCATGGACTGAATCTGTCCCTAACAAGGTTGCTTCACCTACTTCAAGCCAACCAACAGGAGATCTACATCTACGCTCATACAATTCCTCATAAGGGGCCATCTGAATGCTGGAATGGTAGCTATTATTGTAGGCGAACTCTATAAGAGGAAGGTGATCATCATAACTACCCTTGAAGTCGATCACACAAGCTCTCAACATGTCCTCTAAGGTATGAATGGTATGCTCTGCTTGACCATTCTTCTATGGATAAAATGTTGTGCTAAGGTTAACATGAGTACCAAGACCTTTCTGAAATGACTTCCAGAAATGAGAGGTAAATTGAGGACCTCTATCTGAGATGATAGACAAAGAAAACCCATGCAATTTGACTATCTCATTAATGTACAGCTTGGCGTAGTCCTCCGCCAAATCTGTAGTCTTGACCGCCAAAAAGTGAGAAGACTTACTAACTCTGTCAACTATCACCCAAGTGGAGTCATGATGTCTACGAGTACGAGGTAAACCCGTGATGAAGTCTATTTTGATCAATTCCCACTTCCAAGTAGGAATGTCGATCTCTTGAGTCATATCCCTTGGTTTCTGATGTTCTACCTTCACTTGCTGACAATTGGGGCACTTAGCCACAGAGTCTGCTATATACCTCTTCATGCCATTCCACCAAAATACTTCCCGCAGATCATGGTACATCTTAGTGGCGCCTGGATGAATAGAATACTTGGAGTTATGGGCTTCTGCAAAAATTTACTTTTTGAACTCGCCCATATTAGGAACACATAATCGACCCTGATAGCGAAGCACACCATCTCCCCCTTGGGAGAATACCTCTACCCTCTGTTGATGGACTGCACCATTGAGTTCGAGCAATATCGGATCACTATCTTGCTTTTCCTTAACCTCTGCTACTAATGAAGATTCTGATCCATTTGAGTTGTCACACCACCCTCTGATATGCTCATAAGATGAACTCCTAAACGAGCATGCCTGTGAACATCCTTCGCTAGCTCTTTTCTTTCTTTCTCAACATGCGCTACACTACCCATAGATAGTCGGCTAAGGGCATCTGCTACTACATTTGCCTTACCCGGATGGTAATGCACACTCATGTCATAATCCTTGAGGAACTCAAGCCATCTTCTCAGGCGAATAATCAACTTTTTATGGGTGAACACATACTGGAGGCTCTTATGGTCTGTGAACACATCTACATGAACACCATACAAGTAGTGTCTCCAAATCTTGAGTGCAAACACCACTGCTGCAAGCTCGATATCATGAGTCAAATAATTCTTCTCATGCACCTTAAGATGTCTAGAATCATAGGCTATAACCTTACCTCGTTGCATTAACACACAGCCTAGGCCGACTCTGGATGCAACATAATAAATCACATAACCATCTGAACCCTCTGGTAGAGTCAAAATAGGAGATGTAGTCAACCTAGTTTTCCATTCTACGAAGCTTTTCTCACAATCATCTGACCATCGAAACTTGACCATCTTCTGAGTCAACCTAGTCAATGGTGAGGTTATGGATGAAAATCCTTCCTCAAACCTTCTGTAATAATCCGATAGACCCAAAAACTTCTGATATCTGCAGGAGAGGTAGTTCTGGGCCATTGTTTCACTGCTTCTATTTTCTGGGAATCCACCCGGATCCCTTCACTGGATACTATATGCCAAAGGAAAGAAACTGATCGTAACCAAAACTCACACTTGTTAAATTTAGCGAATAACTGGCGATCTTTGAGAGTTTGCAGAACAACTCTCAAATGACTCGCATGTTCTTCCTCATTCCTAGAGTAAATGAGTATATCATTAATAAAGACGATAACGAACAAATCCAAATACTGCTTTAACACTCTGCTCATCAAATCCATGATTAGTCCAAATGACATAACTACAAATTCATAATGACCATACCGAGTTCTGAAGGCTATCTTCGGAATGTCGTTATCTCTGACCTTGAGTTGATGATAACCTGATTTGAGGTCTATCTTTGAGAAATGACTAGCACCCTGAAGTTGGTCAAACAAGTCATCAGTCTTGTGGATGGGATACTTATTCTTGATTGTGACCTTGTTCCATTACCTATAGTCAATGCACATTCTAAGAGAACCATCTTTCTTTTTCACGAACAACACTGGAGTACCCCATGGCGAAATACTAGGTCTGATGAATCCCTTATCTAGAAGGTCTTTCAACTGCTCTTTCAATTACTTAAGCTTAGATGAAGTCATCATATAAGGAGGAATAGAGATAGGCTGGGTATATAGAAGGAGATCAATTCAAAAGTCGATTTCCCTTTTGGGAGGAACTCTGGGAAGATCTTCTGGAAACTCATTAACCACTGGAACTGACTCAAGAGTTGGGATTTCGAAGCTTAAATCCTTAACCCAAACCAGATGATAGACAAAACCATTAGAGATCATCTTTTTGGCCTTAAGGTAAGAAATGAATCAACCCATAGGTGCTAAGCTACCACCCTTCCATTCTAAGATTGGTTCGTCTGGAAACTGAAAACGAACAATCCTGCTTCTACAATTGGCTGAGGAATAATAGGAATGTAACCAATCCATGCCTAGAATGGCATCGAAGTCTACCATTTCTAACTCTACAAGATCTACTGAGGTGACTTTCTGAGAGACTGTGATAGGGAAATTTTTGTATACCCGTCTAGCTATAACTGGGTCACCGACTGGAGTAGAGACTGAGAAGGGTTCAGAAAGAGTTTCTGGACTAATACTGGATTTGACCGCTATATAAGGAGTTACGGAAGAAAGAGTAACCCCTAGATCTAACTAAGCATAAATATCAAGATCAAATACTCATAACGTACTAGTGACTACATCAGGAGAATCTTCCTGATCCTGGCGATCTTGGAGAGCATACAACCTATTTTGGCGCTGTCCGCCACCTGTACCAGAATAGTTACCCCGCTGAGTCGGGCGACCTACTGGTGTTGCTTATGTTGTAGACTGATCTTGATTATCATTGCCTCCTTGAGCCTTTTAAGAGGGACAATCCCTCAACTTGTGACCAGACTGACCACACCCAAAGCATCCTTCCTTTCATGCAAGGCACTCGCTCGGATGGTTCTTAACACCCTTAGGACAAGTTGGGTTGGTTTTGGTGCCTGAAACACTACCTTGAGTCTTAGAGATTTATGCCCTACCCTTCTTATCATTACGGAACCTGAAGGATGGGACACTAGCTGATGAAGGTGCTAGAGTCGAAGACTTCTGCTGAAATTGTGAGCGATTTCCACCACCCGATTTCTGTTGAGAATAGTCATAATTCCCAGTTGTAGCCTTCTTGTTCTCCTTGGCCTGTTCCCTAAGTTTATCACCCTCAACCTGCTGAACATGAGTCATAAGCCTAGAGAAGTTCATATCTCCCAGCAACATAGCATTCCTACATTCTGTTTTCACCAAGTCTGACACTCCATAAAGAAACTTGTTCATTCGGGCCCTAAAATCAGCAACCATGTGAGGAGCATACCTGGAGAGTTGGGTGAACTTGAGTCCATACTCTTGGACAGTCATGCTACCTTGCCTTAAGTTCATAAATTCCTGAACTTTTGCCTCCCTTAGCTCTCTTGGGAAAAACCTGTCCAGAAAGGTCTCACTAAAGCAATCCCAAGTTATAGGAGCTGCATCTGTACCCTTGTTCTCCTTCCACTGAGTATACCAGATATGAGCTACATCCTTAAGTTGGTAAGATGCTAACTCAACCCGATCATTCCCAGTTACCTGCATCACTTCAAAGATCTTCCTTGACCTCATCAATGAAATTTTGGGGATCCTCACAAAACTGCGATCCTAAGAACTGTGGCAGATTCATCCTAACAAAATCTCACACTTTGGCTGCATTTGACCCAAGATTAGCATTTGTTAGAACTGGAGCCCGCTGATTGTTCTGGTTGGCCACACTCTGTGCCAACATCTGACTAGCGTTACGGAACTCTGCATTTGAAATTTGTTGATCTGGGACTGGAGGAAGTGCATTTGCATTCCTAGCATTCTCATTCCTAGCGTTAGCTCTACGAGGAGGCATGATCTGAAATGTAGAACATTGACTTAGAACGGATTTAGATCACACCTTACGCACGATAAGAGTAACAAGAAAATGATGATTTTTCCTAAAACACTTTGTAGCCTCCCTCTCATTAGATGTGGTTAGCACTACACACCCATGATAAGGACATTACCTAGTGCGGTTTTCAGACATCCTAGGACACTTAAATCTAGTGCTCTGATACCAAGTTTATCACGCCCTGAGCTACTTTCGAGATGCGGACACGAGACCTAGGATCACAAGTGACCCCAAGCTAACCCTGCTGGCATGACATGAGCATACTAAGGATAATAATAACTGATGCAGAAGCTAAATAATAATGAAAGTCTAAAATGATGGGGAATATCCATATACTAAAACTGAATATATCAAATCAAAGAGTTTAATACAAGAAAAATATCAAACTTAAATACTAAGCTGAATCTAACTATGTCTGAAATAAGCCTTTAAACTGACTAGAAATGTTGGGACATTCCCGAAATAGATCTAGCAAAACTGAAACTAAAGACTAGAAGTGATAAGATAAACATGTCATTAGTCCTCGAAGAATAAGGACTCACCACTGATGCTACTGAGCTGAAGATCGGGAACCAATCTATGCTTGATCTAACTGCAGAGGACCTGAACGTACATCACAAGAAGATGTAGCGCAGAGTATGCGTCAGTACTTGAAAGGTACTGAGCATGTAGGATAGATTATAGCTGAAATAAACATATAACTGAATAAGCAATAAAGCAAGAGTCTGAACATAATATGGATACTGAATACTGAGCTAACTAAATACAATGACCAATTCATGATATGCTGAGACTGAATACATACTATACTGAAATGTGGTCAATGCAATGGAGTTTGACTGGACTGTAGGAGCTACTAATAACCGATAATAAAACCACATAAGCTAAATGTGAAGTTCGATATATACGCCCCATCGAGAGGACCCAATATACCCTGCCAGAGGTATAGAGGCATGCTAGGGTGATCTCTAAAATGAGGGCCCACAGAGGGGACTTACAACCTACGTGGCTCGTAGTTCTGGGACTATAAGGGTGACTGACCCTAGTTCAACTCGGTATTATGCTACTCTCAATAGATTAAATGATTAACACATTATGACTAAAATTTCTGTAATGTACTAGATAGCTCAAAACTGACATGCAAACTGAGAATGTGCATTAATATACTGACAATGACACACAGAAAACTGAGGCATGTATATCTGATATACTAAAATTATCTGACCTAGCATATATAATTCAAGAACTAAATAAATACATAGCTAGGGTTCTCAAATTCATGCAACAAACGACGTAATAACATGATAATGTGATTTGGAACATTAAATTAACTAATTCATGATGATCTGCTGAAGTTTAAAAAACCCTACGTCTAGTTATGATAAGGGAATCAAGAATCTGAATGAAAACTAGGGACTTGATGGGCGAAAGGAACCCACTAGTGACATCCCACATACATGATGACGAATTCCATGAAGAAATCTTTCAATTTCGGGGCTGGAACTGATGGAATCTTGCTGCGTTCGTGAACTGGGGTTTGGTCGCCTCTTCTTCTCTCTAGCGTTCTAATTTTCTAAGTAAGTTCTAGTTATGTTTCTAGGCTAAAACTAATCAAAACCACGTAGTTTAGGGTTAAAACGACGTAGTTTAGGGGTCCAAAAAAACAAAAAAAGACCAAAAGACCCCTAACAGACGGAACTGACCACGACCACTTCCACGGACCGTGAAAGGGACCATGAACCGTGAAAGGGACAACAGACCATGGGACCGATCGTGGTCCTTGGCCAGTGGTTGCTAATTTTTGAGGTCCTGCCTATGAGCCCTACCACAAACCGTGAAGAGGACCATAGACCGTGAAGGTCCCCGTGGTCCTTACTTGGGCTGGTGGTATGATAGCTCAGGTATGAGGGTCTACTGGTTGGACTTCACGGACGCCCCCATGACCTTTCGTAAGGAACATGGACCGCGAAGGTCCTCGTGGTCCTCACTTAGGCATGGGTGTCTCAGGTCTAGGCTTGGGGGGCTACTGGTTCAACCACTACGGACGCCACCACAGTACGTTGTCAAGACCACCGCCCGTGAAGGGTCCCGTTGTCTGACATTTTGGCCTGATGGAGTTTAACTCCAGACCACGAGTAGGTCAATTTATCGTGGACCCTGTCACGGTCTGTGAACCCTGCCGTGGTTCACTAGTTTCAGGTAAGTTTCTGCAAAAAAATTATGGGTCTTGTTTTCGAGGTGTTACAGTCACCGCCCAAAATACCAAGTCATGATGGCACAAATTGGTATTAGAGCCTCATATTGACCGATGTCACATGTACATAGCTAATGTCTAGTATAGTCTTGTGGATTTGGTGTTTTTTATGATGCAAGACTACTCCCAAGACGTGACATGGTACTTAGAATCCCAAGAAACACCAAGTGAACCATAAGGCATAGCATGACCCTAAGATAACAATATAACTCAAATAGCCTGAAGCAAAATATAAGTATCCAAGAGATAATATCAACATAAATATGATATGTGTTCACAAAGACCAAAATGTGAAAATACTATATCTGGCAACAAACCTCTATTACATAAGAGTGGCTAGGAGAGGCCCTGGCTTACTTGAACAATCTTAAAACAGAAATAATTCTAAAATGACATAAAAGCACAAGTTGGCCATCTCCCCAAACCATGATGACTCACCAAATCTAAGCAAAATTGACAGAATCTATTGCAAACCACGCTCGGAGTGATGTGCGTCACAACATATATTATAAAACAATAAAGGCACAAGAGATGTATGTGGTTAGTAGTCAGAATATACTTAATATGGGGAAAGAAGAATGAGTATAACATGATATTATGATAAGTCTGAAAACATGATAATATAATGACCAGGCAAGCATAACATAAATATGATCATATGATTTCATAAAACATAGTACAAGGTCATGCATTCTTCTTGAAATCATAACAATAAGATAAGTCTTTCAGGAAGTCATAAATCTTTGTGGGAAATACTATTAACTAACATAAACTGTGTGAGCTATGCGATAGAGTTTAGCGTACTACACCCACATCGAAAGGAGAGTGTCCTACTTTACAAGGTAAGGACCATAATCATGAGTTTAGGTGGATCCACTAGCTAATGTCCAATCAAGACATAATCTACATGGGAGCGTAGTTCTAGGATCTGGGTTATCATCACTTGTCCAACTCGGTGCTAAGTAAGCCACAAATGGAAAACATGCATAATCATATTAATAATATTTGAAATGGTAAGAATCTATTAATACCAAATAATTCATAAATATCGTATAGTAATAAGGATAGTTCCTTTAAAAATTATGATTTCATAATATACTCATAAGAGACACTTTAATCAAAAACATATAAATCATTATAGTTTTATCGTAATAAGAAGTACTTCAATCACAAGTATCTAAATCATTTCATTCTTTTATAATGGGAGGTACTTCATTGGCAGCATCATATTAATATAAAACTGATTGATACTATATTCGAAACTATCCTTGATTCATAAAATCTTTCATAACATAATGCATGAATATCATCATAGTTTGAATTTATCATAAAATACTCACATTATATGGTTTCATGATAATATCATTAATAATATTGAAAATATGATCAAATCATGCATAGTAAGATCAATCATGATGAATAATCTTGAAATCAATTGAATCCTTAAGAAAAGTTTGATAACTCTAGAATTGGGTAAGAATCATAAAGTAGAATTTCTGGTTTCTCTAAGACTCAATGGGTGGAGAGGAACCTATTATAGAATTTTCCCACATACCTTGACCAAATACCTAATAGAAATCTTCAACGGAGGCTTGGAATTATCAAAAACCCTAGTTTGATTGGAGAAGAAGACTTTAGAGAGAATTTGGAGTTTTAGAAAATGAGAGTGAATAGGGAGGGGTTTTGGTCCTAGAATTAGTTGTGGGTCTTCAAAGTATGGCTAAAATGATGTAGTATATGAATTAAAAGAGTAGGAAAACCCAAATAACCTTATGAAATAATTATCGATCAGGTTCCACGGCTCAATCTACAGATCATACTTTCTTACACGGATAAAAAAAAGGCCATATGTATAAGAACCACTAAAAACCTTAATGTAGCACTTAGAACCACGAATCCATTGCACGATCCATCCTCCACTGCATGACTGGTACTGTCAGGTCATACAACTTAATCCCTCAAAATTAAATTTGTATAATATTTCATGAGAAGGTCTTTGTGACCCCTCAAACAATATATGACCTATACAAGTCCCTGATGGACTTCCAAGTACCAAAATCACCTAAGTTTGAGGACCATTTCTACGAGTCCCAATTAGAACCCTTCTTCCCAACCATGAGCCATCCTATTGGTTCGTGTATTAAGGTCAGAGACTTACCATTTTTCCAACTTTTTAGTCTCACTCTACTACAACCATCCATGAGCTATATAACACTACATGACTCATACACATGCTCGTACAATAGTGCAACAATGACATTATGAAACTTTAAAATTTCCAAGCTACCTTTTACACTTCTGATGTGTTACATGTGTGATACTATCTTTGGGAAGTTACAAGTCATCTTTAGGATGATTCTCTATTTTGTATCTATACATGCATTGTGTGTATTATTGGTCTCTTTGAATCCTAGTTATTTTATAACGGCTAGGGTTGATTCACCCAAGCCTGGTGGTAGATCCCCAGCTAGGGAAAAATCATGACCTCGAGGTTGTGGAAGGGTAACAACACCAGAGTAGGACATGCATAGGGGTCTAGAGCAAGTGGGGCCGACACTAGCCCAGCAACCACCCGGACCAATTATGGCTCTAGACTTACAAACAACTATTGCTTAGTTACTATTTATATTTGGGGGTATGCAACAGGCCCCCAACTCCAGCGAGGCCATCATCATAGGATCAACCTGCTGTATCCGCTCTAAAGGTAAAGGGGCGACCAATCCCCCATTTCCCAACAAATTATTACAGCGAGGGCTATTCCATTAGATTAGAAAAAGATACTCAGAGTGTTCTTGAGATTGTCACCTCTGAGGTTTCTAGGGCTATTGGAGAGAATGCACATGGGTTCTTGACTATGTGCCATTAGTGGTTGTACACTTTGGAGCTGGTGGAGTCGAGAGCAACTGACTTCACAATTTATCTTCTTGATAGTTCATCTAGGTAGTAGTGGCATAAATTTATTAGGTGTAGACCAGTTGGATCACTGCCACTATCGTGGACAGAATTTTCTTAGGCATTTTTTGCTAGATTCATATCATGGAGTGTTATGGATTGACTCCGAGATTAGTTCTCAAGGTTGGAGTATGTCTCTATGATGTATTGGTGTATGAGTAAAGTTTTCATGAGCTATCCATGCATACTACAATGATATTACCTACTAAGTAGCAGAGGGTTCGTTGTTTGTGCATCATTTGAGGCTACAATTATGGATTTAGAATGAGTCTATGGCTTCACCAAGAATATCATTTTAATATGTTATGGACCATTGCACATTATAGAGGAGCTCTCATGAGGCCAAGGTGGCAGTGACAAGAGGGATCGTCACCAAGGTAGCTACAACATGTTCCATTTTAGGGTAGAGACAAATATGATAGGCCTCACAATGGTTTCTCCAAGGTCACTATAGCCAGCCTACTAGGGTGGCACTTCAAGCTTCAATGGGTGAGCAGTACAACTAAGGTGGTTTTGTTGCATATTAGAGTTCCCGACGTTCCTATTCAGGCTCTTCAGGTTGTGCCAACTGATTTTCTCTAGGATGTACTCCCTAACATTTTCTTGATTATAGTGATATTTATCATTGGTCCAGACATTATCCCTGATGTGGGAAATTCCAGTTGCTCCATATTTACCTCAATCAGTATTAGTAGTAGCATCTCTAGATAGAGATGGTGCCAGGGTCTCGACCAACAGAGTGCCATGAGGGAGCTCGGGAGGATACCAGGGAGGTAATTCAGGTAGTAGATCTGATGCAGAGGGCGGAGACATACAGTGCAACATATATGCAGCTCTAGTGGGGACAGAGGTTGAGGCATCAGATGGTGTTATCATAGTATAATTCTTTTATGCCATGAGCCCACCTCAACTTTATTTTATTCAGGCCATGCTTTGTCATATGTGTCTGTGCATCATTCATCTTAGTTGATTATGTGTTTTGAGTCTTTATCAGAATTGTTGCATAGTTCGACCCCAATGAGTGAGTCTTTAGTACTAGATCGGGTCTATAGATCTTGCTTCGTGACTATCTAGGGGTGTGACACTCGGGCTGACCTCATTGAATTGGATATGTTAGATTTTTATATTCTCTTGGTCATCTGGTTATTCCCCTACCACATGGTCTTGGATTACTTTACTAAAACCATTACCTTAGCCATGTATGGTAGCCCTCTAGTGGTGTGATAGTGCTTTTTTATTCATATGCCGACTCGATTATCTCTTTTATTTGGACTTAGAGGTTGGTTTCTAGTGTGTGTCTATCTTATTTGTCCTATGTGTGTGATGTTAGTGGGGAGGGCCCTATAGTTGATTCAGTTCCCATTATGCAAGATTTTGTGGATGTTTTCCTTACTTAACTACCTGGCGTTACCCCAAAATGTGATATTGACTCTCCTATTAAATTTCAGATGCAAAATCATTCTATTTCTAATTCTCCTTATCTTATGGCCTGCGTAGAGCTCACGGAGCTCAATATTCAGCTCTAAGATCCCTTAGGTAAGGTTTGAACGAGTGTGTCACCTTGGGGTTCTCTAGTTCTATTTATGAAGAATAAGGATGGGTCTATGCGGATATATATTTATTACAGGAAGCTAAACAAGGTAACGATGAAGAATATATATCACATGCCTCGTATTGATGATTTGTTTGACCAACTTAATGGTGCCATAATGTTTTCTAAGATTGACTTGAGATCTAGTTACAATTATCTTAGCATTATGGTGATGGACATACCTATGACTGTATTTAAGACTCGTTACAATCATTATGAGTTTCTACTAATATCTTTGGGTTGACCAATACCCTGACGACCTTCATGACGTGTATCCTCAGGCCGTATATTGATTGCTTTGTCATTATTTTCATTGATGAAATTTTGGTATAGTCATGGAACTGGGAGGAGAATAAGGAACATTTGAGGACTGTTTTTAATACTTTAAAAGTTCACCTGTTTTATATCAAGTTCTCAAAATGTGAATTTTTGCTTGAGTCTATAGATTTTTTGGGAAACATGGTGTCCAATGATGGTATTATGGTAGATTCGGTGAAGTTTTAGGGTCTTCATAATTAATTTAGGCCATCTCAGTGACTGAGATTTAGAGCTTTATCAGATTAACAGGCTACTAGAAATGGTCTATGGAGGGCTTGTTGACTATTGAAACACCTTTGACTCTATTGACACATCTTGATATTCCTTTTTCATGGTCTAAGGAGTGTGATTTAACCATTTTAAAGCTCAAGAAGTTGCTTACTACAGTTCTTGTTTTTACTCTTCAAGTTGAGGGCGAGGGCTTCACAGTGTATTGCGATTCATTCGACATTGGCATGGGTTGTGTGTTTATGATGCATATCTATGTTATAGATTATACATCAAGGAAACTTAAGGTGCACAAGTGCGACTACCCCACTCATGATTTTGAGTTGGCAACGATAGTTTTCACGCTTAAGATTTAGAGGCACTACATGCATGTGGTCCGATGCTAGATCTACACTAATGACAATTCTTCACTACATTTTGATCTAGTAGGACCTTAATTCCAGGCATCGTAGGTGGATTGAGCTTCTGAAATACTCCAGCCTCTCCATTTTCTACCATATGGAATAGGAAAATGTAGTAGCAGATGGCTTGAATTGGATGGTAGTGAGTATGGATAGTCTAACTTGTCTTTCTTCTGCGAAGAGTCCTTGGGATTTAGTCATTTAGTATTTCACCAATATGATTATTTGACTCGATGTTTCAGATTCTAGACATGTGTTAGCCTATGTTAGGGTTCAGTCATCTCTATTTGAGTGGATCTATGGTTGTCAGTTTGAGGATGAGGCCTTGATGGCTATCCGAGATTAAGTTTTTAAGGTGATGTCGATATTCTACCTTATATTCTAATAGAGTGTTGAGGTTTGATGGCCATTTTTGTGTTTCTAGAGTTATGGATTTGATTCAGTTTATTCTTTATAAGGCCCATGGTTCTAGATATTTTACTCATCCTAGCATTACAAGGATGTTTCATTATTTGAGGTAGCATAGCTGGTGCAGATGCATGAGGAAGATATTGTAGACTACGTGTCATGTTTCTTGTATCAGCAATAGGTGAAAATTGAGCATTTGAGGCCTGATGGTGAGTTTTAGAGATTTCCCCTTTTAGAGTTGAAGTGGGAGCGCATCACCATGGACTTTGTTATGGGATTGACACAGATTTTTAGAGGTATTGTTAGTATTTGGGTCATAATTAGTCGATTGACCAAGTCACCAAACTCTCTACCCGTTCGATCATCCTTTAGTGTGAAGAGGTTAGCTCATGTCTACCTTTGGGACATAGTTTGTCTTCAGGGGGTGCCAATATCCATAATTTAAGATAAGGGTTCTTAGTTCACTTCCAGCTTTTAGAGGACCTTTTAGGAGATGGGTACCCATGTTGATCTTGTCACATATTTTCATCCATAGACCGGTGAGTAGTTGGAGTGCACTTTTTAGATTTTGGAGGATATGTTGTGGGCCTATATGTTAGACTTTGGAGGTTAGTGGGACCAATTCTTGACTTTGGTAGAGTTCACGTATAATAACGACTACCACTCGAGTATTCAGTTGGCCCCATTTGAGGCCTTATATGATAGGCATTTTCACTCTATGGTTGGTTGGTTTTGGTATTTGGAGCCTAGTCTGCATAATACTGATTTGTTTCAAGAGGCCTTATATTGTGTGTGGGTGAATCAGGATATACTTATGTTAGCTCATAGTAAGCATAAGAGTAATGTTGACCATATGCATTAGCTGTTGAGATTCGGACTTAGTGATCAGGTATTTCTTTGAGTGTCACAATTTGGGGGTGGGGAAAGCTTAGTCCAAGGTATATATGACCATATGAGAATAGGTGAATAGTTGGTGCAGTCGCTTATGAGTTGGCCCTTCCGCCTGCATTTTCATCTATGTATCCCGTTTTTCTGCTTCGCCAACGTGTTCCTGCTAAGTCTCATGTGCTCCATTATGACTCATTTGAGTTGGATGACCGTTCGAACTTCGTGGAGGATCCAATCTCTATTCTAGATAGAGATGTGCGACACTTGCATTCTAGAGCCATTCTTGTGGTTAAGATCTATTGGAGTCATCGTCCAGTCGAGGAGGCTATTTGGGAGACTAAGCATGAGATGTGAGAGATGTTTCCCCACTTGTTTGAGCCTTCTGGTACTACTTGACTCCTACTTTCATGGATGAAATTCCTTTTAGTAGTGGATGTTGTGAAGAACATTCAAATCATTTTATCCTTTCATAATTCTTTTCTATGTTTATAGCATTCCTATAGAAACCCTAAGTCATTTATGACTTGCTGAGACTGATAGTGTGGTCACCTAGTTGTCGTACTAATTTTGTGCAAGTTTTCATGCTTTAGAGCTCTTGAAACTTTAACGGTTGACTTTGATTGAAAGTTCAAGAAGACGGCCTAAGAATGAAATTCTAACGGTTTTGTTAGCTTAAGAACGCAAAATTTTGTTAAGAAGGACATTTGGTGTGGATCCTAAGGCTTCTGGGCTCATTTTGAGCCCCCTTTTAGAATTTTCTTTGAATGAATTTTGAGTGTGGGACCTATTTTTTTTGAGATGATCTCGGTTGGAAGTTTTGAAAACTCCATTGAGTCCAAAAATATGAAATTTGATAGGGTATCATATGTCGCTTGCATTCACGAGGTTCTGAATGAATTTCGAGTACCCCATTAGACATTTTTTGTGTTATGAAAAACTAGCTGATGTGCATCAGCTGATGCAGTCATATTTCCTCTTTGCATTAACATGCTCTTGGCTGCGTTTGTGGTCACCAGTGGTCTTGGTCTTTGTGTTTGCAAGGTCTGTGCCGTGTTCTCAAAGGCTTGGTGTAGCATTTCAAAGTTTGAATTATGTTTATTACTAAGTGAATATACATTTATTAAGTTGTAAAGGGTTAGGTGGAGGACTATATACAAAATTAAGGAGGTTGAGTGTTCCATAATTATTTGTATTTAAGAATTTTATTCGAAGAGATGCAAATAATATTCGCAAAGGGCAATGAAGTGTTGCTCGCTACCAAGTTAAATGGAACATTTGATATATTTTCATTATAATTATATGATTTAAATTGAGTGAGCATATTTTAAGGAAAATTGCAACATAAATATATATATATATTGCCAACTAAGTAAATGAAAGAAAAAAAGGGTAAAGTGACCATTTCTTTTACATTAGTCATTAGTTGACATGTGGGTTAGTGGGGTCACCCTTCAATTCTTTTTATAGAATGTCTAGGTTAAGCAATTTTTTTTGGAATTTCCAGAAGCACAAAGTGCTTTCTGCCGCCGCGCTTCACCTATTACAGCGAGTTGGTGATTTCACCGACAAATAATTATTCTGATAAACAAGAATGCATATAGGAACCTAAGCCTTATACAAGCGGCAATATTTGTTCAAGAATTTCAGAAATTCATCAACAACTTAAGTTGGGTTGATTTCAAATAGGGAAATTCTCTAACCCACACTTGAATATAATTATGGATGACTTATTTGGGATGTAGTGTAAAGTGAAAGACACCATTTAATTAGAATTGTTGCACTAGATTTCAAAATGGGTTTTGTGACGAGTTAGGGCTCTTCGAAAGGGAAGAAAATAAATAGTGTTTTTTTATAAAAGTGAAATTTTTGGGTGTTTCTACTTATGGGCAAAAGTAAGATTGAACATTGTAATTTGGAAAATCAGATAAAGAATCTACTTAGAATGATTATTAAAAATTCGATTAGCATAGGTATAAGTAGAAAATATTGGAATGAATTATTGATGAAATGGGATATTGATGAACCTATGGGATATTGATGAACCTATGGGTTATTGATGAACATGTGTATATTATTTTGTAGTTAACTATGTTGGATTGATTGATCGTAATTGAGTAGTGGAAGCTAGTGGGTTTTGATGTGAAAGACTACACCCTTGTACGCTGATTTGTTTGTTATTCGTGGTATCATCATTAGCAACAAAATCATTGAAGGTATCTAAAGCTAAAACTCTGTTGGACTTTAGGCCACCACCTATGTCACATATTTCTCATATAAAGGTCTAGTTAGTTCATTTGAATCATGAAAGTAAAACCTTCATATTTGTAACTTACTTGATTAATTGTATATGTTTAAAGGTATTCATGTCACCCCCTTCCAGTTAAGTTTCTTAACATTTTGGGTGAGAATAAGTATCTTTATTTGGATTTCTTATGATTCATAGTGGTATATATGTAATTTTTATCAAACAAGAATGAACCACCATAGGATAGTTATGTTTAAGGAGGTAAGGACATATGTACCTTACTTATAAGCCAAAGTGAGAAGTAACATTTAGATAGTTGATATAGTATTTGGAAATTTAGTTACGATACTTAAATATTACTTGATTAGTTGAATGACCTTTAGCACAAATTTATAGAATTGATGATTTTGTAGCGGTTCAAGGAAAATAACAAGGATTTGTGCAAATAAGTGATTTGAGATTTTATCATTGAATTTATTAAATAGAATTAATTCACCATCATTCAGTTAGAATCAATTTTAAACCGACCAATCATATTATGTATTTCATTCAACATGCAAACTATTAAACAACTTATTAGAAATACAATACAAACAATAAGAAATGTCATGAAATCCCTCTCTCTTCGAGGTTCCCTCAGCGTCGAGGAACATGTACTAGTGTGTATGTGCGACTCAATTAGATCATGAGATGGAACAAAAAAAAAAAGAACTACTTTTACAGTATTAATGATCAATACTGTAGTAGGTCTTCTAGGGCGTTATTTGATAAAATATAGAAACGGGTTGGTATTCATAGGTTTTACTTGACACACTCGTGCAATGTTATTTTGTGCGACTAAACCACTACAGTGAATCTAAATGTTGTGGCATACCTCCCTTGTGGAATCATTTGCATTTGGAGTCAGTTAGAATATCACGTTCTAGTTCTCCTTGTCTCAAGACAATACATGGTACGTATAGCCTGCGGGCTGACCCTCATAGTGAGCCCACAAAGGGAAGTACCTTATACCAGTGATTACAATATATGCATAGAAACATAGAGATGAGCCTTTAGGAAACTTATGCCTTATAGTTAATGTCGGTCACCTTTGATTGTCCATCACATGATCCTTTTTAATAGGAATAATTAAAGTACATCACTTAGGAAAACTATCGGTATCATAATATAATGAACACTGCTTAGGATATTATATGATGAACTAATGAAGTTGGTGCATACATTACCATTGTATATTTTGTATCTACTCCTCATATGTTCCTAATTCTTCAAATTTAACTTTTGGTTTATATGAGCTTTCATATATGTGTTTCTCTTATTCAGTCTACTTTACATACAAGTACATGTTATTTATGTATTGACGTTCCTGTATATGGGGTGCTTCATTTCATTGTAAATGCCGGATCAAGCTCATAGGGGTGAAGATATCCACATTAGATTCTTGTGTCAACTTTAGTTGATGCTTTGGTGAGCTCCATCTCTACTCAGAGCCAACTTATGTAAAGTACTTTTGTTATATGTACAGGTTATAACTAGTGCGTATATCGTGGTATGTCTGATGAGTTACTAGTAGTATAATGTATCATATCTTTTAGAGGCTTCCTAGACATTGTGATGTATCATGCTGTATAGTTTTGCCGCATATACCTTTATAGCTGGTATATTTATGATGTATTGGTTATTCCGCTCAGTTTTTAGTTTATAACTTCTTACATGTCATAGCTTATTTGTAGATCAGGTATCCATACAGTTCTTATCCACCCTCCATTTTGGGGCATTAGAAACTCGGTATCAGAGTCTAGGTTTAGTTGTCCCAAAGATTTTATGAACCTGTGACAAGTATGACCTTACTTATTAATGTATTTCTCTCAACATTTACAATTAAGGGACTGATAATGAAAATTTATAACATTTACAATTAAGAAGAAAATTAAATAAATTATATCCGGAATATAAGCAACTTAATATTACAAAAACTGATAACGAAAAATTAGATAAATTAATAGATATTATATCTAAAATAGAATATAAATATATTCAATATTTAAAGAAACAATGAATAACGAGACTAACGAATATAGACAAAAACTTACTGAAATAATTATAGCAAAAAGACAAAAATTGAGACATAGGCCAAATAGACTTAACAGTAATATATTTGCAGGAGTTTGTCACAAATCTATAGTAGCACAAAGAAAAACTATTTTCTATCTACAAATACAGATAGAAAGTTTAGAATATAAACTTCAACACAATTTATAAATGAATAAGGAAGAATATGCCATAGACGAAAAAACATATGAAAACTATGACAGATTAAAAATAAAGATAATATTTTCTAATCTAGGAAGGAGATATAAGAAAATAGGTGACAACCTAAGTTTAATGTTAGAAAAAGAAATGGTAAAACTAGAAGATAGTCTTACTGCTATGACAAGAATAACAAAAGAAAATGAAGAAATAGATAGAAAAACGGAAATTGAAAAAATAAAACAACAAGCAAAAAAGGAAGCACAACAATTAGAGGAAGTAAAAAATACTAAAATAATAGAACTAGAAAAAGAGCTGGCAATATTAAAAGAAATGTATGAAATTAAACAAAAAGAAAAAGAACAAAAAATAAAATTAGCAAATGAGA
>JAJOOO010018077.1:0-16924 GCA_029582685.1 Solanum piurae | reverse complement strand
CCCTTAGTCCCTATTTCCCGTTAATTAATGTTGAATGTACTTCCGCGACCGATGAAGTGTGATGACAAGTTTGAGAGGCTTGTTTGGGGTTCCTTCGGGTTCCTCATTCGCCATGTCACGTCTAGGCCCTAGGCTTGGGTCGTGACAACCACCTCTCGAATGTAGATACAGGCTAACCTCTCGACGCTGAATAAAGACTGAATAAGGAGGAAGTGTGCTGACTTAGTGATCAATGATGACCCAAATGCTATATAAACCTCTAAAAGTGCTAAGGAACACCTACCACAAAGTCCATAGTGATATGATCCCACTTCTACTTCGGAGTGTGTAATGTCTAAAACTCACAACCAGGTCTCAAGTGCTCGGTCTTCACCTACAAGAAACTCAGGCAATGAGACACATAATTTGCAATATCTATCCTCATGTTGCCCCATCACTAATGCTGCCTCAAGTCACGATACATTTTCGTGGTGCCCGGATGGATAGACTATCTAGAATCCTGGGTCTCGCAATGTATCAATTTGACTAAACTCCCAACTCTTTGAACACAAGGACGGACCGCAAAAATCAAAACCCCACCTAAATATAAGGTAACCTAACATACATCGCCTACTAATACTCGATCTCGAAGTGCCACCAAGGCCTCATCCTCAAACTTACAAATACTGATCTAATGAAGTAAAAAGGGATAAAATCTCACATAGGCTAAACATGCCTAGAATTTGAAACATGCAGCTGAATCATCTAATTAGCAAATTAGTGAATGTTCGAAGTCAAAGGTTGTTCCACGATAGATAAAAAGGACAGACTACCCATACTCACTACCTTCCGACTCAAGGCATCTGCTACCACATTTGACTTTTCCGTATTAGAGAGAATAAAGAGGTCATAGTCCTTCAAAAGCTCAATCCAACGGTGTTATCTTAAATTAAGATCCCTCTGGATCATAATATACTCAAGACTGTTGTGATCAGTGTATATCTCACAATGAACCCTATACATGTAGTGCCTCTAGATCTTAAGTGCAAAAAATACCTACGCCAACTCCAAGACATGAGTGGGGTAGTTGCGCTCATGCAACCTAAGCTACCTCGATTCATAAACAATAACCTAACCCTGTTGTATCAATACACAACCCAAACCAATGTCAAATACGTCACAATAGACCGTGAAACCCTTGCCCTCAACTTGAAGATTCAATATAAGAGCGATAGTCAACAAATACTTCATCTTCCAAAAGCTCAACTCATACTCCTCAGGACACTCAAAAGGAACATCAAGGAAAGTTAACCGGGTCAGAGGTTCTTCAATAGTGGAGAATCTATGAGAGGTTGGTCCAAACTAGTATCTCGAATAAAGGACAAATAGGAAAAATAAGCTCTATCAACCAATGTCTAAGCTCAAACGAAGGAGATAACTTTGCTAGGCTAAGAACCACAAACACCCATTCACTCAACTCTCGGACACCCGGTATCACCAACGTCACATCTTAGCATAATAATTAAGAATACCATGATGCAGGGAGAGCAAATCAATGCCCAAAATAAAATCAAAGTTTACTATGCATAAAATGATCAAGTCTACCCAAGTATTATACCCAACGGGAGAAATATGACCAGATCGATACACTTGATCCACCATTAAGGACTCACCCACTTGTGTAGAAACATGAATAGACACAAGTATGATATCAAATATCATATCAAATCCAACAGCAATATAGGTAGACACTTTAGAGAATGTAGACCCCAGATGAAACAATATAGATGCAGGTCAATAACAAACTAGGAAGATACCTATAATCACACCATCAAATAACTCAGCCTTTAGCCTCCTCAGAAAAGCATAATATTTTCCCTCTCGAACACATCTAGTCTGAGTAGTACCCTGACCTCTACTCTATTAAGTTGTGGTACCCCTACCAAATCCTTGCCACCTCTGCTGGACCGACCATGTCAAGGGCGCTGAATATCTAGTTGGAGTAGTTGTATAGGTATGTAAGATCACCATTGAATCATATGACCTATATCCCCACATCCAAAACAAGACATGGGTGTGTAAAACTAATGTGATGGACTATAAGAGCGACCATGGGCACCTCGGCCAAAACCATATGACCCTTAGGATGTCTGCCCATTCTTGGCTACTGTCATGGATGCATGAACTGGCCCATGACGCTAGAAAGATCTCCCACCCTTGTGTGAACCTCTACCTCCAAATGAGGCACCCGAAAACTAAGCAGACGATTGCGCCCTCTAGGGGTCCCCAAAATCCTTTCTAACTATGAACTCTGCCTTTTTTGTGGTACTAACGATAGAATGCCAAGGAATCCCCCTCTCTTGATGCTCTGAACACATATGACCTGATGGAGAAAGTCAACCCTCTCACGAACCTGTGGACTCTCTCTGCCTCATTCGGAACAATAAACATAACAAGTATGGATAACTCATATAAATTAGACTCATACTCAGTAACAGACAAACTACCATGTGTCAATTTCTTAAACCTCAATCGACTCTCCTCCCTCACACTCCAACGAATGAAGCGCTCTTGAAATGCACTAGAGAACACACCCCACTCTTTCAAAGGAGATCCAACTGGTCTAGACCTCACATAAGTCATTCACCACTCTCTAGCGGGACCGCATAGCTGGAAATGTCACAAAATGAACACCGCATGCATCACCCATTTCTACTGCCTCTAGCATCTCATGGAATAAAGTCAAGAACTCATAAGCCTCCTCGTTCTTACCACTCTGAAACTGGGGTGGTTTCATCTTCTGAAATCTCTCATAACATCGATGATCATCTTCTGTCTGAATAATCTCAGGAGCAACATATGTACCAATAATCCGTGAAGAAACCACTAATGGTTGACCCACGTTATCCTGAATAATTAGACCCTAATATTGACCTGAGTTTGTGCCCCTACTCCTACTTGAGAACCGTGTGGTGTGCCTACCAGACTATTTAGAGAAAAACTTTATAGTACACCCAACATCCTCACAAAGTGTCGTGAAACAGAGAAGTTGCAAACTCAGAAGGAACATGGTCCTTCACAACCTCTAATTGTGGCTTAGGGAATACCTCTCTAGCTTAGACTCTAGCTGGTGCCTCTCCAAGGGCAATACTGCTAGTCGATACTACTTTACAAGAAATACCTCTAGATCAAACCCTACCCCTACCCTAGTTGGGGTCTCACTAACTTCCTCCTCTCTACCCCCGAAAATAGAAGCTCTTGTCCTTAACATTTGCCAAAACAACACGCGACAACTCATCACTAGCGGAGGTAACCACACACGATAAGAAAGAATAAATAAAAGAAAGTTTGTTAACAATCTTCATAGCTTTTCAAAGTTAAGAACAAATGTCTCCATACCGATCCTCGAGATTGTACTTAAACTTGGCTTATACACATGTGAGACCTATGAATCTGAGCTTAATACAATTTGTCACAACCCAAAAATGGACGTAATGACACTAATCTAATTCCACAAAGACAAGTCAACTTATATACAACAATACAATAGAAATACATAAAGTAAAACAATAATAACATAAGAGCAGAAAACATAGTCATTCTAATATAACTCAAAAACCTACTTGACATGTATATAAGCCACTAATATAATAATACGTAATTTAAAATATTATACATGTATCAATATCTTTGTTTCTTGAATAGAACAAAACATAAAGTAAGCAACAAGAGGGCCCACTGGGATGACAAACAACTACCTCTCAATGTAACCTCTAAATGCCTCTAAAATAGATAAAAGAGAATGAACACATGGGTCTGGGCTCGGAACCAACACAAGTGTGGAAGCAAGGATTGAGTACCAAACAACACGGTATCATAAAGAAACTTACTAAACAAAGAAAAACTAAGCTAGAATATGAGTACTCCTTTCATCCCAACTGAACCTCCTCAACTACAACCTACATAGAAATCAACCCAACCGAAGAGTTTTACAAGCATAGTTCAAAAGTTCACATAATCTCAGTCCAGCAATTCCATTTTATCAATTAAAAGTATCATTATCATCAATCACGAGCATCAAAATCGTCAAGCACAATAATCAAGTACACCGAACAAAAATATTATGATTATCATGCACAATAGCAATGGGGACTCGTGGGGAATATCCATAGTCCATGAACTCACCAGTAATGACCTCGGCCTCAACATCATTCACCGGTAATGACCTCAACATCAATAACACCCACTAACAATGATCTCGACATCTATAATACTTGCTGGAAATGATCTCAACATAAATAACACTTGCGGACAATGACCTTGATATCAATAAAACTGGATGGCACTGACCTCAACATAAATAGCACTCACCGACAATGACCTCAACATAAATATCACTAGCCTAAACCATTTTCTCTTCGGTGCATTCACCACATGTCTCATCATGGTGCATAGATATAAATGAAAATATGAAATTTCACACCATAAGGAAGAGACAATAAATTCAAGTCATTCAAGTTTACAATGATTCCATCAAATCATTTCATCAATCATCAAATTAGGATCCACAACAAGGAAATTCAAAAACACCATTATCAACGCATGTCTTTTTCATGTGATCCCATTTTTATTCATTAAGATCAATCAAGTGGAATAACTGAATCCATTGACTGATTTCCATTACTCCCTAAAAAACACATTGAAGGGATATACAAGATTCTACAAGTTTTACAAGGTTTAGAAGTCACTTGCCTTAATTCAATAAAAGGTCAATCCAATACTTGAGTCTTCCCTTTTTGAACAATGTCCAAAGCAACACAATCTAACCCAATCAAGTAATCACAACAAGATCCCAAAAGTAACAATGCAAATATCATACAATTTGAAAAATGAGTTTAACCAACTCAAAGACCCAATTCCAAAAATGAGGTTTGATTCCGACAATATTTTCTTGAAAATATTATCCAAGACATTTGGAACTCATTGGTGAAAACCATTGCGAAAAATAGTTAAAATCAGCTCACAATCACCATTTCACTTTAAAACTAATGTTCTTGCAAAACATTTCCATTTGTCAGTCAAAATCTCAAGTTTTGATGTTAAAATCCACAAATGATAAAAGAGAATTGAAATATTAGGGTCACAAAAACATACCTAAATGATTCACCATGAAAAATCTCCTTAAAATTGCCTCCAAGGGTTTATGAAAACTAAAAATGGGGAATAATGGGTAAAACTTTGATATGGCATGCATAAACCCTCTCTGATGTCGCTTATGCGAACCCCACATAAAATGGGACTATCGCAATTGTGAACAAGGCTTTGCTTTTGTGAAGGTTGCAAAAGCGAAGAGGCATTCACAAAAGAGAGGGTTTGACAAGAGGATCCCTTCACGAATGCGAGCGTGCAGGTCTTCGCTAATGCGACCCTCACAAAAGTGAAGACCCTAGCCAACGCGAGGTTTGCGGTCATTAGAAACACAACCACTTCTTTAAATATTGAAAGGACCCTCGAGATTTGTTCGGAACCTCGTACAAATAAACCATATATGCAGCCTAATTAAACTAGATATTTTGAACGCAATGGAATCATCGAAACACTAATCTGAGGTCTCCTACCCAAAACTCGTGGAGGTCACAAGAAACGATCATAACACCTAAAAATGCTAAATCAAGCTTGAGACATTTCAAAATTCAAACAAGACCTCATTTAGGCCTAAAATAATCCCTCGAGTCAAACAAAACTCTCAAAATTCCAATTTTTGAGCATCCGAACCCCGAATGTTGACCAAAGTCAACCTAAAGGCTAAAATTTCACAAAGTCCTACGCAGGACCTCAAATCCTCAAGAAAACTCCAAATCTGAAACTGACAACTCTCTTAGACCAATTTCTACATTCTTGAACTGATGGAATTGATGAAATTCTATTCTAACACTCAAAATTCTAAAAGAAGACGAAAACCACTTTTTAATGACTTTAGCCTTTTGAAACCATAAACTTTCAAACTTTACAACTTCTGTACTCAAAGCTCGAAACCAATTTCAAAAGGAGTAATACATAAACAGGCCTCTAAACTTGTTCGGTTTTTCCTATCAGGCAACTCAACTACACCACCTTCCTATTAAATCTCTGAACCACCCATAATTTGTACCTTTTAAACACTATTGGATGATCTGGCGTAAAAGTTCAACAAATATATTTTGTTGGTTTTGCACTTGAAATACACCTTTCCCCTGAGGAAAGTGCAACTAATCAAAATACTCAAACCATTTAAATAATTTACACATCAGTCAACCTTGTAAAAAAATCCAAATAAAACCTAGAAAACTAAAACATTTCAATAGTTTCAATAGTTCAACCCAAATAACTCTAAGAATGGATGCTTCAATAGTTTCGCTATTGTTGCCCTTCTTATTGGATCTGAATCAAGACATAATCCTAGCATGTCTTTAAAACTCTTTGAGAATTTCTTATAATATTTATGGTTTTTTGTTTTCTCATTACCAAAAACACAAAATCTCTTTGTGATATTTAAAAACAAGAACTTTGAAGGATAGAGATGAGACAAGGGAGGCCTTCCATATGCTAATTCAAGAGCAATATTACCGAAGGACCAACATCAACCTTGAAATTGTGCCCTATATATGAATGTATCACTTCAAGGGCCATTCAATATGGTGTTCCAACCACATCGGCAAACATTAAACTTGAAGATAAGAAAGAAAACGATGACTCATAACCTGAAATTGGCTAAAACAATTGATGCAGAAACTCCAAAATCAACTAGCTATATAGTTCCATCACAATCTATAAGAAAAATTGATGAAGAAAAGAGATACTTTAAGCAGCTCCAGCTTAAAATGACATTAAGAGAGAAGAGAAAGAAAAGAGAATTAAGAGAAAAGAAGTGGAAAATTAGGGTTACATAGACAAAAGGGAAAAAAGACCTGGTGGATTCCATATCAACTTTTACAAATGGTCTTTACGTGCTTAATCGACGTGAGAACACATTTTGTGCCCTATCAGCCAATAGTATTTAAAATGTAACACCTCAGGTCTTAAAATGAAGAAAAATTCTAGTTTTCAGACAAACTGGTGCCAGTACCAATGGAACCACCCACAGACCGTAGGTAGGACCACAGACCGTAGGTGGGGTTCCGTTGTTAAGGCCCAAATCTTTATAGTCTCTGATCCCACCCACGGTCGACCAGTACGGTCCTTGGTTGGACCTATGGAAGGTCTGACCGTAAGTGAGGGTCAGTAGCCAGTTAGAGGGAAATTACTGATGGGTCAACTACAAACGGTCATAACTCTTAGCACAAAAGAAATTAGGTGGTCCATGACCTATCAAATGAAAGATAATTGAATCCTCTTTCAAATGCCACCGAGTTTGCTAAAATCCCATCTCCGAGTAAAAAGTTATGCTCGTTTTAGTGAAGCCTTGTTGGGCAGATCATGAACGACGGCCGGTAGTCTAAATGACGGACCGTCGTTCCCTCCGTGGGTGGACTTTGTTAGAATTAAGTCAGGGTCGTTTTGGTCCTTTCCCCTATGCATTGGATAATTAAACTACATTGTTTAACACTTAAACTACGTCGTTTTACTCGGTTTAAGCCTAGTAATTTAGTTAGAATTTACCCTAGTCAATTCATTCACCAAAATTAACCAAGCTCAGAACAAAGAGAAGAGAAAACAGGTGATAACTTTCTCAAGAACACGCAATAAGTTTTCTTCAGTTCCAACCCCATATTCGAAAGATTTTTCTGTGAATTTCATCACCAGCTATGTGGGATTTCACTAGTGGATTCCTTTCATCCACTAGGTCCATAGAATCCAGTCAGATTCTTGATTCCCTATATATTGTTTAGACCTTGGGTTTTTAGAACTTCAAATAATTGTTGTGATTTAGCAGTTATAGTGTATTTAATAGGATTATCATGTTTTCGTGGAATCATTGCTTATTTTCTTGTATGAAACTCAAAACCCTAGTTGTGTAGATTCATTTAGTTCATGAATTACACTATCTAGGTTAAATAAATAGATATATATGCCTTAGATTTTGAATGTTTCATTATCAGTATTTAAATATTGCATTCTCAGGTAGCATGCTAAAATATTAAGCTAATCCTGTATTTCAGTTAAGCTGTGTCATACACATTCTAGTTGGGAGTTGGCTTAGTACCGAGCTCGACTAGGGTTCAGGGTACCCTTATCGTCCCAGAACTACGTGCCTATGTAGGTTTTAAGTCCCATTTGTTGGGCATCAGATGTAGTGATCACACCAGCCATGCCTTTATACCCCTGGCAAGGTATATTGGGTCCTCTCGATAGGGCGTATATATTGGACTCCACGTTTAGCTCACGTGATTTTATGCTTATTAATAATAGCTCCCACAGTCAGACTCTAGTGCATTTGACCAGGTTTTCAGTTATACTTCAGTATTCAGTCTCAACATGTTAAATTCATGATTAGTGCTTGGTCATTGCATTTAGCTCAGTTTTCAGTATATTTCAGTATTATTACTCTGTTTAGATTATGTTTGCTCAGTTAAATTTATTCAACTATTCCATATCATGCATGCTCAGTACATTCCAGGTACTGACGCATACTCTGCGCTACATCCTTTCATGATGTAGGTTCAGGAACTCAACAACTAGATTATGCATAGATCGGTTCCTGATCCGTATTCAGCAGCTTCAGTGGTGATCCCTTATACTTCGACGACAATAGACATATTTTTAGATTCAGTCTTTCATTTCAATTTTTAGTTTTTGCTAGGGTTAGCTGGGGCATGTCCCAACAACTCTAGTCAGTAGAGGCTTTTTCAGACATAGTATTAGATTCAGTTTTAGCTTTTGAGTGATAGCTCAGTATCACCAGACTCGTATTACATTTTATATATTCAGATCAGTTTTGGGTACTCCCCACTTTAAATTATCTATTGATTTAGCTTCCGCATAGTACCTGTTTTATTCAAAAATATTATAGTATGCTTATGATATGCCATATATAGGGTTAGCTTAGGGTCATTCATGATCCTAGGTCCCGTGTTACGTTAAGGGGGTTGCCTCGACATGTGACAAACTTGGTATCAGAGCATTAGGTTTAAGAGTCTTGGTATGTCTGAAAGGCCGCACTAAGTAGAGTCTCTTTCATGGGTGTAAAGTGCACCACATGTAATGAGAGGGAGGATACAAAGTGTTTTAGGAAAAACATCACTTTCTTGCTATTCTTATCGTGTGTGATTATGATCTCCTTTTTAATTTTTCATTATGCATTTTAGATTATGCCTTCTCGTAGAGCATACAGATGGAATGCTAACGCACGCAACACTAATGCAGTTTTTGTAGTCCCAGACCATGAGGTTTTGAATGCAGTATTTCGGAATGCTATCCAACTCTTTTCTTAGAGTATGGCCAACCTGAACAATCAGCAAACCCAAGTACCTACTAACACCAACAGTGGATCAGTGGCAGCTATGGTTTAAGATTTTGTTCGCAGATTGGTGAGGACCCACAAAACTTCATTGATGAGGTTAAGAAAATCTCTGGAGTGATGTAAGTGACTGGTAATGATAGGGTAGAGTTGGCATCCTACCAGCTTAAGGATGTGGCCCACATTTTGTTCACTTAGTGGAAGGAAAACAAAGGTGCCGATGCAGCTCCTATGACTTGGGGAGTGTTTTACTGGAGCTTTTATGGACAGGTTCTTCCCAAGGGAGTTGAGAGAAGCTAAGGCACAAGAGTTTATAAATTTGAGACAAGGTACAATGTCAGTCCAAGAGTACGGGCTGAAGTTCAGTCAACTCTTCAGGTATGCTCCACATATGGTTGCCGATCGAAGGGCACAAATGCGTCAGTTTTTGTTTAGGGTATCCGACTCGGTGAAAATAGAGTGTAGGAATGTCATGCTGCTAGAAGATATGACTATCTCTAGGCTCATGACTCATGCTCAGTAGGTTGAGGGAGACAAGCTTAGGGAAATAGCTAAGGACAACAAGAAGGCTTGAACAGGTAACTATGAGTATTCTCAGCAGAAATCAGGTGGTGTAAATTGCTCACAGTTTCAACAGAGATCTACAGCCCCAGCACCTTCATCAGCTAGTGTTCCAACCCCCAGGTTTCTACAGGATCAGAAAGGAAGGCCATCAGGCTCTAAGTCTTAGGGGAGTGCTTCAGGTAACATGACTTTTCTGACTTGTCCAAAGTGTGGTAAGAACCATCCGGGCGAGTGTTTTGCATGCAAGGAAGGGTGTTTTGGGTGTGTTAGTCTGGTCATAGGATGAAAGATTGCCTTTCTGCCAGGAAGGGGCAAGGAGGTAACAACAATAGGCCTCAGTCTACCGCTCCAGCAGCACCAAAAGGTCACCCAACTCAGCAGGGTGCTTCATCTGGTACAAGTGGTGGTCAGCGCCAGCACAAGTTGTATGCTCTCCAGGCTCGCTAGGACCATGAAGATTCTACTGATGTGGTCACTGGTACGATATGAGTCTTTCATTTAGATGTTTATGTATTGTCAAATTCAGGGGCTACATTGTCTTTTGTAATTCCCTATATAGCAGTAAACTTCGATGTCAGTCCAGAAACTCTTTCAGAACCCTTCTCAATCTCTACTCCAGTTGGTGACCCATTTATAGCTAGACGAGTATACAGAAATGGCCCTATCACAGTCTCTCAGAAAGTCACCTCAGCAGACCTTGCAAAGTTAGAAATGGTATATTTTGATATCATTCTAGGCATGAATTGGTTACATTCTTGTTATGCCTCAAACGATTGTAGAACTAGGATCGTTCGGTTTCAGTTTCCAAACGAGCCAGTCTTAGAATGGAAGGGTAGTAGCTCAGTGCCTATAGGTCGCTTTATCTTTTACCTTAAGGCCAGAAAGATGATTTCCAACGGGTGTGTCTATCATCTTGTTCGGGTTAAGGATTCAAGCTCCAAAACGCCAACTCTTGAGTCAGTCCCTGTAGTAAATAAGTTTCCAGAAGTGTTCCCAGAAGATCTTCCCGGAGTTTCTCCCGAAAGGGAAATCAACTTCGGAATAGATCTCCTTCCAGATAGCCAGCCTATTTCGATTCCTCCTTACAGAATGGCTCTAGCCAAGCTTAAGGAATCGAAAGAATAGTTGAAAGACCTTATATATAAGGGCTTTATTATACCTAGTATCTCTCCATGGGGTGCTCCAGTGTTGTTCGTGAAAAAGAAATATGGTTCTCTCAGAATGTGCATTGACTATCGTCAGTTGAACAAAGTCACAATCAAGAATAGGTATCCCATACCCTGGATTGATAATTTGTTCGACCAACTTTAGGGTGCTAGTTGGTTTTCTAAGATAGGTTCGGCTATCATCAACCTACAATAGTGACATTCTGAAGACAACCTTCAGAACTCGGTATGGTCATTATAAATTTGTAGTTATGTCTTTTGGACTAACAAATGCTCCTGCAGCTTTCATTGACTTAATGAACAGGGTGTTCAAATAATATTTGGATTTGTTCGTCATTGTTTTTATAGATGATATCCTCATTTATTCTCTCAATGAGGAGAAACATGCGACTCATCTGAGAGTTGTTTAGAAAACTCTCAAAGATCGCCAGTTATTGTGTAAGTTCAGTAAGTGTCAATTCTGGTTACAGTCAGTTGCTTTCCTTGGTCATGTGGTATCTAGCGAAGGAATTCGAGTGGATTCTCAGAAAATAGAGGCAGTGAAACAATGGCCCAGACCCACCTCTCCAATAAATATCAAAAGTTTCTTGGGTTTGGCTGGTTATTACAGGAGATTTGTTGAGGGATTCTTATCCATATCTTCCCTATTGACTAAGTTGACTCAGAAAAAGGTCTAGTTTCAGTGGTCAGATGAGTGTGAGAAATGCTTTTCAGAATTGAAGACTAGGTTGACTACAACTCATGTCTTGACTCTTCCAGACGGTTATGTAATCTATTGTGATGCATCCAGGTTCGGCCTAGGTTGTGTATTGATGCAGCGAGGTAAGGTCATTGCTTATGCTTCTAGACAACTTAAGGTACATGAGAAGAATTACCTGACTCATGACCTCGAGCTTGCAGTCGTAGTATTTACCCTAAATATTTGGAGACATTACTTGTATGGTGTTTATGTAGATGTGTTCACAGATCATAAGAGCCTCTCATATGTGTTCACCCAGAAGGAGTTGAATCTTCGTCAGAGGAGATGGCTAGAATTCCTCAAGGACTATGATATGAATGTGCTCTACCATCCTGGTAAGGCCAATGTAGTAGTTGATGCTCCTAGCTGACTATATACGGGTAGTGTAGCACAAGTTGAGAAATAAAGGAAATAATTAGCAAAAGATGTTCATCGGCTTGCTCTCTTAGGAGTTTATCTTACAGACACATCAGATAGTGGGGTGATAGTTCAGAATGGATCAGAGTCTTCATTGGTAGCGGAGGTTAAGGAAAAACAGGATAGTGATCCTATATTACTTTAGTTGAAATGTGCAATTCATCAGTAGAAAGTTCAGGTTTTCTCCCAAGGGGGTGATGGTGTGCTTATTTACCAGGGTAGCCTATGTGTTCTTAACGTGGGTGAGTTAAGGCAGCAGATTCTTACAGAAGCTCATAACTCTAGGTATTCCATTCATCCAAGTGCCACTAAGATGTACCATGATTTGCGGGGAGTCTTTTGGTGGAGTGGCATGAAGAGGGTTATAGAAGATTTTGTGGCTAAGTGTCCTAAATGTCAACAGGTTAAGGTAGAAAATCAAAAACCAAGAGGTATGATTCAAGAGATTAACATTCCTCTATGAAAGTGGAAAGTGATAAACATGGACTTCATCATGGGTTTACCTCATACTCGCAGACATCATGACTCCATTTGGGTAATAGTAGACAGAGTTACTAAGTCCGCTCACTTTTTGGCTGTCAAGACTACAGATTCAGCGGAGGACTACGCTAAACTCTACATCCATGAGATAGTCAGGTTACATAGGGTTCTTTTGTCTATCATTTTAGATAGAGGTCCTCAGTTTACCTCTTATTTCTGGAAATCGATTCAGAAAGGTCTTGGTACTTAGGTAAGTCTCAACACAGCATTCCATCCACAGACGAATGGTTAGGTAAAGCGTACCATTCAGACCTTAGAGGATATGTTGAGAGCTTTCGTGGTCGATTTCAAGGGCAGTTAGGATGATCACCGATTAACATTTCAACGGCACTTCATCCAGTTCTAAGCGTCAATGATCGTAAATAAGTATAAACCCAACTAAATGAGTTAGGGTCGATCCCACAGAGAGTAGCTTTCTTTTGAATTCGATTATGAAAGTATGACGGTGACCTTTGCAACTGAACAAACACAACACTTAAGAGTCTAGAAGTCAAACTCCAGGATGTCGTTATCAACCCACTTTAACAATTAACAAGAAACAATCAAATAAAGAGATAACACTTGGGGGATTGACTAACCAACTGCAGCGTTCAACTTAACGGGTGTATATCATTACCAACAATGTTAATTTGTCATGGGTAGCATGGGCTATAAGTAAGGTACTTTTCTCTCGAACAACAACCTTATTTTCGTTGATTTCTCACGAACATCAATACTATCTATAAGAAGATCAGACCACATCCTCTTCAAATCTACTTTTTCGAGCTAGATACAAAGGTTGAATCACAAGTTTCACTCTTTCAAGGTGAAACCGTCATGACCCACTAACTAAGGATGCCAAATTACTACCTTAACTCTATACTTCTCTCTCGAGCCAGCACAAAACTCAGAAGTATATTACACTAAACATGCAATAATGAAGTTAAACCACAATAATAACTCAAACCCACTTCAAATTAACACCAACATTCACTAATTGATAACACCCATTAAGCCAAACAAAATAATTGGTTACATTGTCAAACACCCAATGTTAGGGTTTAGCCAACTGTAGTAACAAGACGAAATTCAATACCTGCCACGTTTTCCATGACTGGGTAAATGAAGTTCTTAAGTCAAAAATGAATAATATCTTCTCTATTACAACACCCAAATGAAAAACCTTGCTAAAATTACTTGAAATCGACAATAGCAGTGTTTTTGCTCTTTATCTTTTGTTCCTCACAATTTTTGAATGCTTTCTCTCTCTTCCAAAGATCAATTTGTACTAATTTGAGGAGTGGTTTTTTGGGCCAATCGGCGAGGAAAGTCGGGCTGCACCGATAATTTGGTGACTCGCCGATCAACCTTTTCTCTCGCATTTCTTCTTTACATTTCATTTATTCAAACACTGTAATTTTATCCCGCCAATTTGAATTCACCTTGATCTAATTCAGTACTTTTGGTGACATGGTCGCCCTTCGCCGATGCAGTCGGTGAGTCACCGATAGAGGATGTAGTTCACCTAAGTTCTTCCTGTTCCAGGCTTAGTGTTCTGTAAATTTAGGCGATCAAAGGGTGATTTGGCGATCCGCTGAGTTCTCTCGGTGATCTTCAGTCTTGCTTTTCTATATTTTTTTCAGCTTGTGTTGTCCTTTTTGCCTATTAATGTCCTTGCTTTGTTTTTCCACCCATGTACCTGAAAATCAAGAGTTTAATAAGTTATTGGCATAAATTGAGCATTTGAGGACACTAAATCTATATAAATAAAGCCCTAAATGAGTCCAAATCTCTGACTCATCAATACCCCCAACTTAAATTTTGCTTGTTCTCAAGTAAAACTCAAGTTCAACAGTTCAAGAAGGATGTTTCATACAGTGCTACAAAAGACTCAATCATGAATGCATACAACAAGACTCAACTTACTCATGCACGAATCAATTTTGAACTTAAAGATTCGAGTTGTGACTCACTATTATTAACGATTCTCAAGTTCACAATACTTGCTTCAAATGCAAGTTCAAGCTCAACAAAGGCACTCAAATGTCCTCACAACAAAGATGATTCCATATTCACACACAATTGTTCAACAATTTGTAGTTCCGAAATCACAAACAACCCTCATACTCAAAATGATGAACACATGCATGACTTCACCTATAGGTTTGCCCTTATTTTCCAGCAAACATTCGTTTCAGCTCACTCAAGATAAAAAAAGTTTTTTCAAGGCTTGTAACGGGGCTGAGTGTAAATGTATTGTCATTTAGGCTAAGTGGCTTCTATACTCAAGAAATGTGGTATGAACATCAATTTCCTTTCTTTTCTTCAGCATTTTCACTCATGCTCAAAATTCACCCCATTATTCACTTCTCATGGAATACCGGACACTCCATTTCTTTTGCAACTTTCACAATTTTATTTCACAACTTTTTTATTCTTCTTTTCTTTCTCTTTTTTGTTGTGTATGCATGGGTTCCATCTTTTTCAAGTCCATGGATCAAGATGGACTTCTTTGCACTTCTTGATTTACCTTCTCTTTTCACCACACCCCATTCAAACACACCACACTTCATGAGGATTATGGGTGAATGGATAAAGAGGGGTTACACTTGCATCAAGTTTCTTCTAAGAAAAGGACAAGGCTCAAAGGGGGTTCAAGCAAGGTTCGCACATCTCACAAGGTTGGCCACAAAAGAGGTATATTGTCAAATTGTTTCACTTTTCAAAATTGTTGCCTAAGATCATTTCAAGAGCTTGCATCATTTAGTCAACCGGACCAACGGGGGAAATTCTTAGTGTCATCACACAAGGTTCACGGTAAGCTCATCGCACAAGGCATTGGCACCAATATCAAACGAGACTCCACACTTTCGCTAGTGTGTAATGTTCTTCACATAAGACTCCATTCGATAACTGGCTAGTCACAACGAGATGCAAAAAGTTTACATATTGTCTATGCAACTTCATTTAGCCTTACCGTAGCTGCACATTCATATTTGTTTGATTAAGAGCTCTATCAAGTCATCGTTATTGATCATAATCAATACTCAAATAATTTTTTTGAACAAGCAAGGGACTCACTGACCAAACACACACCTCCACCAAAAGCATTCAACATTGTCCCCAATGTGAATAGAGAACAGACAATACCAAAAATGAAAAATAAAGATAAACTACTGGTATGTAAACATGCTGAGCAAGGTGACAAGGAATCTTCACTAGGTGCCCATTTGGCGAAAAAGTGTAATAGTCGCCGAACTGCTTGGCGTTTCACCCAATGGTATGGATATCATCATTATTTTCAGTATGCAATACGTTTAGAAAGAGGGCATAAAGGCGGGATTTAAGGAGTTTGCCGAACAGGTCAGCGCATCGCAAAATTGACTTCCAACCTCGCTGAATGATCCATTGGATTAGGCTATCAGAGCTGGGGAAGAAAGGCGAGGGAAGCCGGGTCGCCCAATCACTTCCGTGAGTCACCAAGTGATGCAGATTCCCCGCCTAATATTCCAGTATTTGAGCCCCATTTTTAAAGTTCAGAAGGCGGACTATGTCGGGCTAGCCGAACAGATTCGGCGATCCGCCAATACTGTCTTCACCTCGCACAATTGCTTTCACCTGCACAACCAACACACATTATTTGAAATACTAAAACTTGGGTTGCCTCCCAAGAAGCGCCTTATTTAACGTCGTGGCACGACATGGAAATGCTCTCAAGCATCTTCTAGATACACCTCAATCAAAGAAATCTCCTAGCATTCGCCAAAGTACAACTTCAAGTGTTGCCCATTCACTTTGAATGCAGGTCCCTCTGTACTTTCGACTTCAATGGCACCATTTGTGTAACACCCCGTATCTGAAACAGACGAAAAATGCAGATTTTGAGAAGTTGCAGGTGCAACTTACGGTCACCATCCACGGACCGTAGGTCAGACCACGGCCCGTGCTGGTGGTTCGTGGTTCACCACTGAAACCCATCCCAAAACCAGCTCAGAAAAATCGACTAAGTCTCGACCCACGGACAGACCTACGGTCCGTAGATCAGACCACGGTCCGTGGTCTGTGTCCGTGGATCAAGACCCCCTATACCCAGCCTCTGACGCA
>JAJOOO010018073.1:0-15688 GCA_029582685.1 Solanum piurae | reverse complement strand
TATCACTTGCAAGATAATCAAAGCCAATATAACAACCTCCACAAAAGAATAACCCTAGCATTCCTTCCCTTGCCTGTAAATTTGACAGTAAATTTATTCTATATATAAAGCTAAAACTAACTTTTCATGCAATAAATAGAGTGACTAACGTTTTGATACAACAACTAAGCCTCAATCCAAAGTCCAAACAAGTTGGGGTCAGCTATATGAAACGTTATTGACCATGTCACTCCATATAAACTCATAGCAGGCCAATATTATCCGAGATAACAATAGTAATAATAAGTAGAACTCTTATTTTATAAATGTGGTGTATCAACTCATGGTTCTCAAATCTCAACCCACTTCATTGACCACTATTGCCACACCCTTGGGTGTGGTACTAGAATTCATTAAATTGACGTATGAATCTAAAAGGCTAAACAATCTGATAAAAGCATAGGATCCAGTGAGTAAAGATTCAATATTAAGAAACATATCCACTAACATCAAACTTCAGCCGATAGTTTATCATATTCCGACCATACAGAATAACTGCTACAATAAAGTCAATAATTTTAGTCAAGCAGCTTCATAGATTTTTCACAGTTTCTTTGTGTCAAATAAAATTCATGGCAGTTTATTCAAATTTTAATCTAACTACCACATAGAATTAATAAAAATTAATAAAAACCACTATACCTATCATTTAAAAGAAAAAGTTGGGGATAAATAGATAACCAACCTGCTAAATTCAAGTTTGTCCTTATAGCACCAAAGCATAGTAGGCCGTGACCTCACTACAGTTTTGCTCAACATGTAGTGCAAATCAGCAACCTGTTGTATATAAAATAAAAAAGTGAAGAATCAAAATCAGAATCAAGTTGAAATTTTTTAACAACATTCATGCAAATTTGTGAGTACCCGCTCATAAGATTTGTCACCAATAATGACAAACATAGAACGGTGACGATTTCTAACTCCATTCTCTATTAGGGTTCTAACGCGTTCATCAACCCTAATTTTCGTCATTCTCTTTTCTGTGATATAACTCAACTGTTGCTCTACAGAACCTGCCGCGAGAACTAGGGGCTTTCCAAAGGAGTAATTAACATAATAAATACTAGAAGTTGTTATTTCAAACCTAGTTCTAATAAAATTCTCTAGTTTTAATAAAATTCTCTAGTTTTCATACTTGAGATTTCTGACCAATAAAAAAAACGAAAACGGAAATAAAATAACTCCTAGCCTGATTAATTAACAAAATATCTTTTTTCTGTATAAGTTCAGAATAATCATATATCATATATATATATATATATATAAAAGAGAGGTCTAGGCTCGTCTACGTGGCGCCATCACAAATCAGGATTTTCTTTTAATTTATTTATTTTCAAAACTAGTCTTCCCCTTTCATGAAAAGTTGTGATTTTTATGAAAAGTTGTGACTTTAATGAAGAGTTGCGATTTGTATGATAGGTTGTGACGTTTATAAAAGGTTGTGACCTTTCCGAAGGGTTGTGACTTTTTCAAAGAGTTGTGACATTTCCGATAAGGTACAATAACATTTATTCACACTACCTTTTGTTGTCTATAAATAAAGGGATTTCCTCTCATTTTAAAACAACGAAAATTCTGAACTTCTTCTTCTTATGCACAATAAGCATTTGTTCACACTACCCTTTGTTGTCTTTAAATAGAGGGATTTCCTCTCATTTTAAAACAACGAAAATTCTGAACTACTTTTTCTTCTTCTTCTGCACAATTAAATATTCGTATACTTTGCTCATGTTGAGTGACTTACTGACTAATTCTTTAAACTTCAGGTAATAGAGGGGAATAATTTTCTTAAGGGGGACACTGTACATTCACTAGACTCGATTTTGCCCTTTCTATCATTCTATTTTTACATATCCTAATATATATTTTTTTACAGTCATTGATTTATGCTTATGATATTGATTGTTGTTTTTGAGTATATGTTTTAAATTCTGTTGTTTATGTTTCTGCAAAGTTATTGTCTCCAGTTATATTGAACATATACACTATGGGTGTCAAAAATGAACCCAAACATAAGTAACCCGCCCAACCCACCCAAAAATTTAAGGGTTGGGCTCAAGATAATTTGGATTGAGTTTAATCTCAACCCATTCAAACTTAACCCATTTTAAGAGAATCCTTAATTGAGCCCAATTCAATCTCCAATTTCAATCCGTTTTAAAACTCTTTATTAAGATATGTTTCTATATTGAAGGTATGAATTATTATCTATTCAACATCTTTTAGGATTTATCTATCCATTTGTTACTTTTTTTTAAAAAAAAAACTTGAGTTGAAATTCAAATTGTGATTATAAAAGTTAAATATCACTATGTTAAAATTATTGAGATTAAGCGGGTAAATTGGGCGGGTCAAGACCCAACCCGTTTTTTAGCCCATTTGAGTCCAAAGTAAACTTGGGTGGGTCAAGACCCAACCCGATTTCTATTTCAACCCATTTTAATATCTTCAATTTCAACCCAACCCGCCCATTTGACACCCCTAATATACACATATAGTAGGTATATTCATTGTGTGAAATATAATTATTGTACTTAGTTCCAAGAATTCATGTTTTGATATTCTATATAACATTCTATAGCTTAAAAGTACTATATATAAGTTTACGTATTATCTATTTTACATAGATATAAAGCTTATCACTTATCAATTGAAGAAATTCACAACGCAAGTTCAAAAGTTATAATTGCTTTCATGTTCAAGCGTAATTTATTTTTTGGATATGTTAACAAATTTTTGAGTTTTCCCCTGAGACATATATCACAATTGTATAATTTATGCAACTTAAATGTGTTTTTTTTCTTACGAAATGTCTTTGTATATATATTCTTATTTTCTTCTTTATTTTTCTTTTAATGTTGATTAAAGAACCAATGATTTATTATTTCATGAATAATTCATTCATTAGACGTTCTTGAGTTGTGTGATAATGACAAATAATCAAATTCAAGTTGGTAATATTGCTAATATTTTTTTAAGAACCTATTTTTTCCTATTATTTTTAATGTATGGATATTAGTACATGATTATTTACAAGCTCAGTGTAATTATTATTTATGATCGCGCGAAGCGCAGACAAATTACCTAGTATAAAATAAAAGAGAATCCTAACTTTCCCGTTCTTAAAGCGTCAAAAACTTCCCGTTCTCTCAACTTCAAATCGTACTCTCAAGCAAGTCCCCGATTCTCTTATTCTTCTCATTATTATTTTTTTGAGTTAACTCAAACATTCCATTCTTCAATTGTTTTCAAAACAATGAATTTAAAATATATACAACCGGAAATCAATTTAATATCCAGGAACGAGCACAAACCTTTTGCAATGATCCAGATGCTCTGATCTCTTGCCTCAATTCCGCACCCAGATACCCTGTGCCATCATTCCAGTTTTGCTTTTGCCTTATTGTTGATTGAAAATAGTTTCCTTATATCATAATGCAAGCTTAATTTGATGAATTTACAGCTACAAAAATTGCTTTTTTGAATAATTAAATCGGATCATGAGCAAAGTCACAATGAAAGATTGACTTCTCCTTTTCTTAGAAGATCAACTTCATGTTTTACATATCATGAAATCTTCAAACTCTCTATTACCTCTTTCTGATTTCAATTTTAATAACATAATAAGTGATGGTTCTTGAGGAGAAGATTCCAACATCATGGTACATAAAATTTAATTTATTGCCAGTACTACTTAAATTTTGCAATGGAATGATTGATCCCTCGTGACATGGAGCAGTTTCTGATTCTACTTTTTTTGTGGCTTTCTTGCATACTTTCCTCCTTGTATCCAGGGGCGGACCTAGGTGGAGCCCAGTGGGTTCACCCGAACCCCCTCGTCAAAAAATTACACGGTATATATAACGTTAAATTTTAATTTTATGTGTATATATATTAAAATGAACCCCTGAGAACAAAGGACAGTCTTGGCTCAATGGATAAGTGGTTCATGTAGTGTCCCTATGTCATGGATTCAAGTCCCATTGGCAACATTTCCCCCCCTTTTTAATATTAGCTTTGGAAAATGAAACTTTTGGGCTTAGACCTTCTTCTTTTTCATTATTTTTTCCTTTTATTACATTTCTTCTTTTTAATTTATTTTGGTTTAAATTTATTAGACACATTCTTTTTATTTTTATATTTTATTCTTTTTATATCTATTATTCATTTTGTTTCAACGTAACTCTTTTTTCATATACGTTTGAATAACTTTTTTAAAAAAATGATGAATTATATTTAACTTGAAATTAAGATAGAAGTATAGTTTATTTTAAAAAAAAATGTAAATTAGATGTAATTGAATGAAGAAACTTAAATATCGTCAACGTCCTTTTAAAAATATTAATTTAATAGAATTCATGAAATTTCTTTTATATTTTTAATTCTATTTTAGTGAGATGAAAACTAAACTTATTTGATTTATTCGTTATTTATTTATTTTTTACAAATTATGACTAACCTAGTAAATTGAACTATATGAACTAAAAAAATTGACGATGATATTTATTTATATTAATAATATGCATTATAATATTGGTAACTCTATTCTTACACACTTTTAGAGAATCTTGACGATTTTCATAGTAATATTTGATTGAATGGATATTATTTTAAAATTTTTAAAAACTGAAATATAAAGTAAAACATTACAAAATAAAAGTATAAAAAGCACAAGAAATTTTAAGAATGCTCGATGGAGCATGATAAAAGTAAAAAGAAATGTTTAATACGGTATGATAAAGTGAGTTAAATTTAGCATGATAAGGTAAATATTTTTCTTCCCCGTTTCGCTCCCTTTTTCATCATTTAATTTCATGTGTTTTAGGAATTAACCTATGTAATACAGTCAATCCACTAAAATTCTTATCAATGCATCTTTGTTCTCGATATATTTGATTAGCTTAGTCTTTACTTTTATGAACCAATGAAATATCTATGGTTCTTGTACAAAGATCATGCCGAGGGGCTACTATGCTCACCGTGCACTTGCATTTACCACCTGAACTTCTTCTTTATACTTCGAACCCCCTGAGAAAAAATCCTGGGTCCGCCACTGCTTGTATCTTCACCTGGAAGTGGCGTCAACAACATTGTACCCTTCTTGTGCTTTATACACCAAGTCAATATTAAAAGAAATGATCTGCTTCTCACCGTATTCTCACTTCTTTGCTATTATTATCTGTCATATTTATCCTTGAATTACTGCATTGTTTTGGTAGAGTCAAGGTCTTTCGAAAACAGTTTTTTTACCTTGGATTGTAACATCAAATGCCTTATGGATGCAGATTACATCACTCTTCTTTTTCGCGACTTGGCTGATCGCGTGGTGAAGATTGAAGGGAAGCTGGCCAAGAACAATATCTCAACCTAAGATTATATGCACGATGAGATGAAAGCCAAGTCATCGGAGGATCTATTGGACCCAGAACTATATCAGCAGTTTGCTATGGTGGACAGAAAAGCTAAATTTGGAAATGCTCTCCAGAATGGTGATGGGAAGATAGTTCCTGGTAGTGTAATTAGCGTAAAATCCTATCAATTCAAACCTTCTAAGATTTGTTCCAGCACCTTCTAAGATTTGTTCTTTAGCCAAACTGTCGGCTTAAGAGCACGAGGGGTCAATGTCAGATTCTGCCTTTCCCACTGGGGATGTTCCTAGCTTGAAAGAAAAAGCAAGCATCTCACATTTTTTCCCCTGAGAGCATTGAGCAGACATGGCTGAAACATGACGTGTTAACTGAATTGAAAAACCTAAACTCACAAGTAAAAATTGAAAACAGTTGAATACAAAGTAAAGCCGACAAAGAAAATATTTTTATCTTATATCATAAAGGCATATAATCAAATCTTGACCGTTGATGAAAATTTCAAGGTTAGCTGCTAATGCATTTCACATTTCAATCTATTTGATATCTTTCAAGAGCTCTGCCAGCTGCATGAAGTTGCATACTAATTACTATATAGCAAGCATTTGATGTTTCCTACATATGTTGAGAGCATGTTAAGGCAACAAAACATACTCGATCACATCCATATAGCCAAGTAAGTTCTTATACTCAGTCACTTTAAAGAAAAGAAAATATGCTAAGCTTATGGGTCTGAATCCCTCTAAGATGCTCAAACCACGTCAAATATGGCATGAGCATATCGGATATGTAGTTATTCGGATTTTGGTGATCTAAGAAGCTTGTGGACATTAACAGCTGCCTATTCAAATCCATTTGACGTTAGGTATTTACAAAACCTCTGCATGACTTCCATGAAGTAAGCCAATATCATCTGCCTATTCAAATCCATTTCTCCCTGTAAAATAAGAGAATTAAAAAGAGTAAATTCAGAGCACTGGAGTTCATTGAATGAAAGTACCTTATTTTGGACGCAAAGAATAACTAGCGGCCTTAACAACAAGGAGAAGGATATTTCACTGCACACGGCCTGACAGTGTAGAATAAATAATAAAATACTAGCAAGCCAGCAAACCTCTATTTCAGGGAAGTCCTTTTTCTGCAGGCCATAGCAAAACAAAATAGAAGCCTGGACATATGAAAGTGTGACTGGCAAATGCTCCAAAAAATACATCCTTGCAAGTTTTTGAGCAACATCTCGAATCTGTCAAAAAATAGCTCATGCAAATAATTAACATGGAAAGTAAGCAAAAAACCAAAATATTTAAATAACATAGAAATAAAGGAAAGGTAGTCTTGTCCTCCCTCCTTAATGTTATGTCCACACTCAAGATGGGCACCTTTGAAGGGTTTTTTGTGGACACATCTTTTATCCCTTCAGTTCTTTCCCCTGTTTTAGTAATTATTGGGTCCTTCTAATTCTATGCACAGGATAACATGCCCCTTTGTGATCTCCAATCTTCATTCTTTTTTATAACCGTGGTGTCTGGATTATAGCTTGCACGCACCTCGACTAATTCCACGGATATTTGCTGCCTCCCAAAAGCAACAGGTACCATGGAACACTGTCAACCAAAAGGTTAGGACATATGAAAAGACATCACCTAGACTTTTGTCTCCGCACTGAGATTTGAACATGAGATCTCATGGTTCTCAACCCACCTCATTGACCACTAGGTCACACCTTGGGTGCTATCACACCAATCTTTAGAGTTTAGATATCAAATGTCTAATTATTGAATTTTCTTCCCATGTATCAAATTAGAACTTCAACCTTTATAACTGAAGATCTAGACATAAAACAGATATAAAGAAGATGACAATCATGCACCTACACATAAATTATTTTTATTTATTTTTTTGATAACGGAACCCACTGCCGCTACTCTTAAAGGTGCAAACATGGTAAACCCCGGCCATGTGCAACAACTTGCAAACCACACAAAAGAGGTAAATCGCACTAGGCAAGCCCCGTGCGACAAGCTCGACCCTCCATTATGGAAGTCCCAAGCCAAAACATCCGAACCACCCCGAAGGGTACCTGCTAGTAAATTATAAAGAAATATAACAGACATATTTCTTTTTGGTTCAGAATTTTCTTGTTGCCAATAGTAATATGTACCAAATGAGTTACCTAAATGTGAATTCCAGTTGATTAATGATTCTTCAAATTGGAGAGATGCAATACTTTAAGCTCTTTTTGGTTTTTCAAGTTGTTCAGACATGTTTACCACAATGTTTTCTACTTAATCACAAGCTCCATAGTATTGTAGATAATGAAACATACATCTCAATAGTGGCACCACCAGAGAATCTTCTATGACTACTTGATATAGCATGTTCAGTCTCATCACTAATTGAGATCTAATCAGGACTGAAGTCTCAAGGATGTTTTGTAGAGCCCCTTATCATCAGGTTCACTCCCAAGGATCCCCGTCCTCGGGCAATCAGGTTATTTGAGTGACTCAAAGTACACAGCTTTTTTCTATAATATGACCGTTGGTATAGGATGTCCACCCGACTCAACCATTTTGACAAGTAAAAACTGTATAAAAAGAGATCTTGCTTCACTGCTTGATATCAACATATTTCCTTATTAGTCAACTTATATCTTACTGAGTGATCGTCAATTAGGTTATTTGAGTAATCTTCAAGCCTCCTCATGTCATCAGGTTCCAGAACAACCTTTAGGTAGTTTAAGGATTCACTTGAAGCAGAGTCCTGCTTGACAAAGTAGATCTTTGGATCAAGGACACTGCAAGATTATGGCCATCATAAGCATATGTAAAGAGACATAAATATTAGCTAACCATCAAAATATTCAATTTTACCTCATAGCAAGCTTGTAGTTCATCTTCTGGTAGGTACAACCGAACAGTCCAACTAACCTCTGCTTGTATACTGAGAAGTTATAGACAGCATCAAGATATCGAAATAGGAATAGAAGACAATAACTAGAATATATGAAAATAAAAAGAAAAGAACTAATAGAATAAATATTAGCTGGTACAAGATCTGCAGCTACTTAGATAAACGGGAAGCAGAAAGTAAGGGAGATAAGAAAGTGAGGGGGCGACATATGAAACTTGTATCTCTGTTTTCTCCAACATTTGAACCAGAGTGAGGAGGACCATTTTGACCTCCTCTGTGAGATTTTTCATAATTACAAAGATTGCTTGTAATAAGAATTCACTACTCTCTTAACAATGTACAAAAAGCTAAGGAACATATAATTAGGACTCATAAAATATGTTTTCTTTTATATCATGGCAAAAGATTCTCCCATCTCCATTAAATTTTCGAGAAGAACAAAAGCAACTGATCACCTCGGTAGTAAGAACCATATAATCCCCACTCATCTGACCCAACAGCTTCAACATCATCATTTTTAAATGCCTTCAAGACCATGCATGTGTATTCGCCAGTTACGCTGTTCTGATTCTCCAATCACATGTTTGATCACAATTAGTCCTCAATAGCAAACATCTAAAGAGAATTCAAGGAACAAAAGGAGTCTGACGCTTACCGGGGCATTGCCTATGAAAAATGGAGCAAACTTATGTTTCTTCCAAAAGCGGAAAAGATCCAAGGTAAGTCCAAATGAGACCCCAAGGTAATGGAGCCTTTCAGGTTGTCTTTCACATAACGGGACAAGCAAACGAGGAAGATCTGTTCTTTGTGTCACATTTTCTTTGACCAAAGAGAACTGAAAGGAAGGTATTTGAATTCAAGAACAAGAAAAAACTCTAATTCCAGATAGAACTTTTCCCAGATTGTTCAACCATATCACTTGCCATATTACAGAAAATGGTCAATCAGAAAGACTTAACATAATATATCCACTACAAAGTCCTATGCAGACAGAACAAGAAAAAAATCTAATTCCAGATAGAACTTTTCCCAGATTGTTCAACCATATCACTTGCCATATTACAGAAAATGGTCAATCAGAAAGACTTAACATAATATATCCACTAAAAAGTCCTATGCAGACAAACAACACCCATATGAAGTAAAGACAGATTCAATGAGGAAAGTTATTATGATTAAACACTGTTATAAAGAAGTATCTTTTGCCGTTCTCGAACACCCAAATGATAACAGGAAAGCACATAATCTAAGGTATGAGTTGTAAAGCTGGATCAAATAAGAATACCTCCTGTGCAGCTTCAGTTACATTGACTTGAGGAGTCTCCGGAGCATCTTCTGTCTCTACTTCAGATAATTGAGTCAACCGACCCTCAAAGTACCTATTATTAGTAAATGAACTTATTGTGCCTCAAAAAATCTATTTAAGCCAGATATCAAATAACCTAAATAGAAGGAAAAAACAGAATGGAGAAATGAAAGGTAAATGGGCGCTTTCAGTGCAAACATATGGACTAAAAAGGCTGGGATTACTTAGAATTGTCGCATCATTCACCAAAGAATTAAAATGTGAAATAATGACATGAACTCTCTTTCTGTTTTGCTTAGGGATCTGAAGTGATTACCATTTAACTTCTTTTTTTTTTTTATAAATTTTTTTTTTTACCCTCCTGGGAGCTCCCACCCCTTTTGCTCCCTTGGTGACTCGAACTCGCAACCTTCGGGTTGGAAGTGAGGGGTGCTTTCATACTCCCTTTAACTTGCTTTTTTCCCTTTATATAGCTTTTCATGAAATTCTTTTGATTGATTGCACCCAAGAACAAACTATTCTTGATGATTACCCAAACATATATATGAATATATGCATCACCAGCATATATAACAAAACGGCCTATGGTGTAACTTAATCTTTCACAAGTTATAAATAGAATGTGGTCGAACCAACTGTCAAATCATATGAAAACCAGAAGATGTGAGAATTGTAGTGAAATTTGAAGATACCTGGTTAGAAGTTCAACGGCAGCAGAACCATAACCCATCTGCAACACCACAGTGAGACATACATGGTTAGACATGCTGATAAAGTAAGGAAATAAACTGATAGAAAATTATTAAAATACATCCCTCCATGTCTGCTTTTAAACAAAAACCTCCTTCGTCTTAAGGTATGCAGAACACCCATTTTGAACTTTTTTGCAATGAGATGAGTTAAGATGACAAAACTTCTGTCATATTCCAGATGTAACTATTTGCAGCTTTAATCATTAGTGCTAAATTATGTCTCGCAAATCTCCCTTAAATTCTCTTTATACTACAAAAATGGTGTGAAACCTTTGCTAATCTCTTCAACAATAACAAAGTGTAAAATAAAATCTTCTTACCGCATGAATAGAATAAACCGACTAAAAATGACAATGGGTTCAGTGGAGGACCAGGAAGTACTTCTGTATTGATCAGCTATAAGCATTTTGTTGAACGTTGCCTACTTAAGATTTTCATTCAAGTATTACAATTATACTGTAATCTATAATTGATTTTACACATATAAGTGAATTTAACCTTTTCAGTTTTAAATTGGTTACATTTGACAATTACAACAATATATGCAATATTCTAATAGAAGTATCCCTGCCATTTTATCATGCATAGTGCATAAAGCATATTAGTTAGAAATTACTAAGAAATATAGAATGAACTTTGTGAAGTTGGAAGGTTTATTGCTTCACCTTAGTCTCTTCTTCGAAGAATATCAAACTATTTGTCTTTTAAGGAAAACAAGGAGGTTACCGTAACATCTTAAACCACAAAGGAGATCAATAGTACAGAGATAAACAAAGAGGGAGGGGTCTCAGAAGTTTTCCCTAATTTTTTTGAATTGTTAGGCATTACCCTCATGGCACTCGGATGTGTAGCAATTCGCACTATGCGGGCACCTGAAAGGCTTGGGAATACACCATTAGTTAATTGCTGGGAGAACGTCAAAGGTATCTGGTCTCCAAAGGGCTCATCCGACTCCTGGCAGACCTGTGTGTTTAAGTCAAATTAAGACATAGTTCAAAAAATCTTAGTGCTGCTTCTTTGATTCCAAGAACATGTTAAGCTGAAATAAAAAACATTTTTGTTTGATGCTCTGAATAACTAAATTGAACTAGAAAAATGAGAACAAAGAAAAAGTAATTTTCTATCTAGTAAATTATAAAATTTTGTTTCTCTAACCAATAAGGCTTATCATATCATGATTCATGAGACAGATAAATACAGACAATGTCATTGCCCAAGTTCGAGGCCAAAGAATATTGTACTTATCAAAAAGGATTCATAAAATCAATCTTACATGATTCACTTATAAACAAGACCACTAACCTGGATGACACATAGAATATCACGAGGAATACGTTTTCTCAACTCATTAACACGGTCTGCAAAAACAATTAGTTAGGCTCTCTTGCATTTATTTAATGCCCAATTAATCTATTGTGGCCTCTTTAAAAAACATCAACATTGTTCTAACTATACCTACTAGCACAAATAAGTTGTGAGATGGAGCATCAGCCATCAACTGTAAATCATTTGGAGAATTTTTGTAATGAGAAGCAACATAGAGGGCCATCATTTGCTGCAAATGTTTCAATACAAAAGGATCACAATATATCGAAGTTGGCAAAAAACAGCCAAACAATATATTACTTCATAAGATAGGTGATTAACCTGCAGAAATAACTCGCAATCTTTCTGATAAGAGAAAAGTGTGTCCCGGTTAACATAGTAGAGATCACAATCACCCAATTGTGGTAAGCTGGTGGGGAAAAAAAGAGAATTGTAAGTGGAGATAAAGCATGGTTGACTTCTGTAGGAACTAGATTAAGCCAAAGAAGTCTTACCTTTCGATACTTGGAATAGTATTTGTAGCATCCAAACAGAGCAAAGAATTAAGCCAACGTTCAATGCGATCGCCAGAAGCATATCTACTGGATTCACTCAATTCTATCTTTTTAAAAAGAACACCTACATTTGATGGGAAAACATAGATTTGAAACAACTAGATGAAAGGAACAAGAGTATGCACAGACCTTGCACAATTGACATACCACTACTTCAATGATGAGAGGCAAAGTATACCATAGAAAAAGGGTGACACTTATGAATTAACAAGGCCCTTAGAGAGCAACATTTTCAAAGACAAGCATATTGTCAGCATTTAATTAAATTGGAGCGTTCCCGTCCTACGATACTCCATCATTAAATTCGCAAGTGGACCTGCAAAAACTTTGGAGTTTGAATACTTTTAAAAGCATGTATTAAAGTATTTATTTTGTATAACTCCAACCTTATTCACCAAAATACTTGGTTTTAGTTGCAAACATAAAAAAATTCCCTCAATCTAAATTAACAACCAGACATGTATTGCCCAAGGCACAATTTAAGGCATGAATTAAGATAAGAAAGACTGTTATATAACATATACAATAACAATTCCAGATGCATCTCCTGGTTTTTAGTAACTATTAAGGACTTCCGAACCCAATAGCAGTGCTTTCTCATCTCAGTGTTCTTTGCTTATCTAGTTCCTCTTGATACCAATATATTTCAGGCCACATGGACTCTACGCACCATAAGTCGAGCAATGACTAGCAAAACAACAACATCAACATATACCCAATGAAATTCCACAAAGTGGAGTTTGGGGAGGGTGGGGAGGGTAGAGTGTACGCAAACCTTACCACTACCTCATGGAGGTAAGGCTGTTTCTAAAAGACTCTGGGATCAAGTGGAGCTGAAATACCTGAACGTGCATTATCTGCACTTTTGGACTTCTGACTTCGTTCCTCTAGTTGCTGCAACAACTTCAATGATAAGGATCTTCCAGTACCTTCATAGCTTTTTAAAATATAACAAGAATATAGTGATCATCAGCGTTACTAAACCCAGGGTAAACACACAAGACTGTTCAGAAATATAAGTGAGTAAGAAACCGAACTACAAGAAGCAACAAATATTGGCAAAGGAGGTTCTTTGGTGTAAAAAACAAAACAACAAGAAACAACATATATTGGCAAAGGAGATTTACCTGTTCACAGTTGATGCAAGGAAGACGACGTATGGACCAAGCAAAGATTTGACAACAGGCCATGGAATAGCTGCTGCTTCATCAACCACCAACAAATCCACTATTGATAACTTTTTATGCTCATGTGGTAGTATATACTGGCATTGCATAAATGAGGCAAGAAATATCAGGAACTCAAAAAAAAATAAAAAATTAATTGCATGAGATGTGATAAAGGACATAAAAATGATTAGATTCTTGCAAAATCGATTTGCAAATAATGAATAGTACAGGTGTAAAAGATATGTTTGTACGAAGAGGAAATATATTGGTTTAGTGACCAATATACTGAAAACCTTAAGAGAACACAGAAGCACAAGAGAGAAATACAAGAAATCTAGCCAGCCGACCAGCATACAGAAATAACCACCAAGAGGACCTAGATTAGTGGAAGTTTCAAGTTGCCATCTAATGTTCACGGACAACAGAAGGAGCATAAAGTGATATCAGATTCCAGGATTATTCACTGCAAGAATGAGCTTGGAAAATGGAAGAGTCATTATCACGATAAACTCCTCCCCATATTACTGACCTGAATTGTTTGTCTGTGATTCTTATAGATGTTGATCATCACGGTAGATTCTTTAAACTCCGTATTATTGCTTTTCACAATATCATAATGAAGGTGTTCCTGTAAAAGAAGCATATAGTGAGTTACAACATCAGTATATACTGTCAATAGAATGTGAAATCAATCTCAGGTACCAACTATATGTTAGACGGGAAAAATCCTTTACATGAGAGCTTAATAAAAATCTTACACCATGTTTATGTTTCTACGCATATTTCAGCAGGGGAAGCATTTTCTCACTTAACCAAATGGCTGACTCAAAGAGAACAATTAACATCCAGGGAAAAGATAGATTTCATAGAGACTATGCAAATCGACCCAGCTCAAACAGATATATCTGCATCTTACCTTGTAGTCAAGCATAGCTAAACCCTTGCAGACAAAGTCGAACAAGGTTTTCAGATTTTCAGGACTAGGCGCTGTTACATAAATACCGGGAAACCTGTAATAGCAAACTATAAAGGTTAGCAAAGCACAAAGTAGGATCGCACAGGAACCCAAGGGCGTAGCCTAGTGGTCAATGAAATTGATAGAGAACCCCAGTGGAGACAAAAATACTAGGTTATTTCTTTTCACTGGTATCTATTGGTACTGTTGCTAGTGGGAGTGGTATATGATGTATTTAGTCGAGGTGTGCACAAGCTTGCCCGGACACCGCCATTGTCAAAAACAGTTTAAAACAAATTATAGGATCGCAGAGATGAATGAATATATAAACCAAAATCAGATTTACCCTGCCGCAACAGCCCCTGCAATTGCCAACCCAAGAGCAGCTGACTTCCCCCGGCCACGAGCAGCAAGTAACGCAACAGTGCTCCGGTGCACCTTATCCTGGATTGCCTCAAGAAAAGTGATCACTGCGTTTCCCTATTTCATATTAATGGATTAATAGAACCTTATAGCAAAAGGAAAAGAAAATTAAAGGGAAAAGGGTCCGATACACTTTTCAACTTTGTCATTTAGAGTTGATATACCCTCGTTACAAAAGTGACTCACATATACCCTACCATTACACAAATGGCTCACATATACGCATACAAATACAGAAGTGGCTCACATAAACTCTTTTATCTAAAGGAACTGGGAAAATTAATTTTAAATTAAGTTTTTGATTTTTAATTTAAAAAATATTCATGTAGGGATATATATAATCCTTTTCACATGTGATTCTAGTTACCAGTGCTTGCAACCAATAAAATATTCCGCCGCAAAAGTAAAGGATAAAATGTCCACCATAAATCTAAATCTCACCAAGTATCAAGTCATTATATCCTGTTAATCTTGTGTTCTATACAATAACTCAGTTAAAACATCTACCTTGCATGCAAGTGCTCTTTATCCTGGGGTTTAGTTCCACACAGTTTAGTAAATGGCTATGAATGACATATTCAGAGAACAATTGAGAAAGAAATGTTAATTCTCACAGTTCAAGCAAAGTAACTAACCTGATCCAAGGTACAGCATTTACGAATAAGAGGACCGATAAGGAAGTCTTCATTCAGTTGTTCTTTCAAATTTCTTAATTCCCTTTCTGCTTCTGAAAGCCCCTCAGAATCCTTTATCAAAGTAAATCAAAAAAAGAATCATGAATGCTTATATAAAGAAATTATCAACGATAGATTACCCTGCAACAAAAGTGACTCCAGAAATAGTATTCCTTTGCAGTTGAACATCCAATATGGTGACCGAACTGATCTA
>JAJOOO010018071.1:0-12494 GCA_029582685.1 Solanum piurae | reverse complement strand
ATACATCTGTACAGAGTTACTACTGAATCAAGCTACAAGATGCTCGAATTACATCAAAACAAATACACTCTCTTTACTCATCATTTATATTCTTAAGGTGTCATAGTCCAAGGGCATCATCTTTCATGTCCTGCGGACATCATATCATGACCTAAGGATTTAATTTCTGTTTATCATGATCTGAAGGTGTCATAGTCTAAGGGAATCATTTTTCATGGCCTACAAACAACATTTTCATGACTTGAGGATTTAATTTTATGTATCATGGCCCTAGACATCATAGCCTAAGACATCATCTTCATAGTCTTAAGGAAAATTTCATGGTAGATATGGGAAATTGCAACATGTTTACATTTACCGTTCATTTGATATATTTGCTCTAATCAATTTATTTAGTCGTATCACATGCTGCAGATTTGCAGAGACTGATATACTGAAGATGAGATCAATCGCCCTCTCAGCTACGATTATCATGCATACAAGGGCCCTCTCAATCCTTTGCTACTCGTACTTACCGCTTCTCATCTGATCTTTTGCTTAAACTGGAAATAGCACTGTCACGCTCTTCTCGCTACTCTAATCTTATTCAAGCCGCTACCGTTCCCATCCGAATATCATACCGCTTTTTCAATTTTAGGAGGTTCGTTTGTTCCTAAATCTAAAACTACGCATGGCCTGATTCTCGTATAACCAGAGATATGTAGGTGACTTAACACCAAAGTCTCGGTCGTACCTCTTTCAAACTCTATATTGTTTCAATTGATCCTACTCACCTCTCTTGTTAGTCGGACAAAATCGGCTACTAAGTCAACGTTGTTTGCCCGACAATTCATCCTTCATTCTCAAGCAACCAAGCGGCAGTTGTTGACACCCAATTTTGACCGACCTGTAAGCTTTGCGGAATTGCTATTCAATTAAATACGTGTTTTTTAAAATATATTTTTGTCTAAATTATCATATATTTTAGTATTGATAATTTATAAAATTAGTCTAATTATTATCTCCTTTAAATTATTTTATTAAATTATTATCGATGGTTATTATTCGAAATAATTACTTTACTTATTTATTTAAATGTTTTAAAAATATAACTGTGTTTAATTATATGAAATTACTTTAATAAGTGTAGTATCTTATTAATTGAATATCATTTTCTTAATGTTCCTCCAAATCGTTTAAATTTTAGCCTATTCTATTCTAATTTCTTTCAATGCTAGCCTGTCAAATTACAATTTCATTTCAATTCTAGCCTGTCAAATTACAATTTCATTTCAATTCTAGCCTGTCAAATTACAATTTCATTTCAATTCTAGCCTGTCAAATTACAATTTCATTTCAATAGTAACCACCCTTTCATTTCAGTTCTAACCAATTTTATTTCAATTTTGGCCATTCCAAATCTAATCCAATCTGATTTAAGATCCCATCTTTTAATCTCATCCGTCCATCTTTTAGTGAAAATCCTGATCGTCAATATATTTCAAATCAACGGTTCTGATAGTTTGACCCAACCTTACCATTTCAATCAAATGACCCAAAACCCTAAAAAATAATTTCATTCTCTTTCTCTCCTCTCTCTCTAGCACTAATGCTCTCTCTCTCTTCTCACCCATCTTCTCCTCTCTCTCTAGCACTAAATTCTGGTTTAAATCTCTATTATCTTCCTCCGCTTATTAGTTTATATTAATGAATATGTCTTGACATTTTAGCATATAGCAGTGCCATAATAAAAATAAATCTTTTTCATGTCTCCTGGTTTGTTTGAATCATCTTTATGTATGATAAATAATTAGATTAAATGTTATATAGTAATTGATCTACTAAGTGAAAGTTAGAAAGCATGCCTAAAGGATTTAAATATTTCTTTATATGTCATTTGAGTGTAGAAACCAGGCCTATAGGATGTGTTCTTTACTTAGAAATCATGTTCATAGGCATTCTAATAATTTTTCGAGCATGTTAAATATTGTGAATAAATTTGTTGCATATTTCCGCTCACTGTCAAATGATTTCTGCAAATAATCATTTTCTGCCACTTAAAATAAAATCAACTAACTATTTCCAACATGCTAAACTGCCTAAAACAATTTGCTTTGATTAAATATTGCTCAATAAGTTATTTTCTGCATTCTAACACTTTTCTATCACTTAAAATTAATTGATTGATGATAATTTTCTGCATGAAACTTTAAATATTGGCTGCCCCAGTTAAATCTGCTTCAAAATAATTAATTTTTTGCATCGTAAATAACTATTTTGCCACTTAAAATCAGCTACTGATTAATTTCTGTATCTAATAAACTGACTGCCACTTAAAATAAATATCACATAATAGTGTATTTTGCTACCGCATTAATATGCTATTTTCTACATAATCTGCTACTTTAAATTTGGTGTCCTAATTAAATCATTTCCAAAATATTTTCTGCATTATGAATAACTGTCTTGCCACTTTAATCAACTAAAAAATGATTCATGCATTCTATATTTATTGTCCCCCCCCCCCCGGATCAACTAACAATAATAAAAAAAATATGCACCATGTCATAGATATCTGCCCTTTTTATTATATTGTTGTGTTGTGTTGCTTGCTGCCTGTTTATATGTACACACACTCAAGCATGAGACCTTTCACTAATTATGTATGTTTGCTAGCATGCTAATAACTAAAACCTAGAGGTCAACTTGAGATATATGTGCTAAATGCTCGTCCTATTTGTTTTGCTTGGTGTCTAGAGGGCCTAATTAGGAGCCTATATTTTGTTTTAGCTTAAAACCACCTCAATTGTAGTCCAATGCCTCTTGGACATTAAGCGGGGACTCTAGGCACCTTCTAGGACATAATGCATGCGAAAGGTGGGTTAGGGGTAGTTAGGCCCTTACGGAGATGATGACAATTGACTCAAGCTTAAAACGACAAAACTTTGGTTTTTGTCTTTATGAATAATAAGCTGAGAACTGATCCGTAAAGTTTCTTGGTTTCTAGTCTCTCTTTCCTTTTTCATTTTATTTATTTTTATAATTATAACTGTTTGGGGTAGCTTAATAAAATAAAATTGTTTCGCCTACCTAATTGTGCAATTTTTGTCTCATCGCTTATCTCTTTATAATTGTTAAATGTTTGTGTATTGTTTATCTATCGCTTAGCTCACATGCTTAATTAAATAATAAATAAATAAAGTGACCTTAATTGTTACTTGTAAGCCCCACATAAATTGCATGAGATACGGTTGGGACCCACCTTTGTAGACCTCGAGGGATGCTTAACATCTTCCCCTCAAGGTAATTTGAACCCTTACCCGATCTCTGGTTCGTTGACCTTAAGTTAGACTAGTTCGGTTAGATAGGTTCCCTAACGCGCCTTAATTCGTTAGGTGACGACTCTTCAACCAATCCAACAAAAAGTCAAAAGAGTTGTTAGGTCGTGCACCGAAACATGTTTTTTGCGAAAAATGGGGCGCGATAGAATGGTGACTCTGCTGGGGATAACTATATTCTTACCATTACATGTTTCATTTGATTTATGTGGGGTTTACTTTATTTGGTTATTTCCTTGTTTAACTGTTATTTATTTTCCTTGCATATTTGCTTTCCTTATTTATTGTATATTTCCATGTTCCACCCCTTTTCCTCTTCCTTATTTGTTTATTTCAATGTTTCGCTATTTCTTTTTTTTTTGTTATGTGAATATTTCAATGCTTTATCCGATATCCCTTTTCCTTACCTGTTTGATTCTATTATTTGTTTATATGTTTGTTTCCTTTTATTTATGTATTTATTTAATTACTTCTTTCCATAAACTGTATGGATGTTACCACTTTCCATAAACTATATGGATGTTACTGCTTTCCATCTACATGCTAAGTGTTTACTGCTTTGATAAACTAGCATTCCGCTCATACTTCCCCCAATTGGAATCCTCTTCTTTTTAAAAAATAATAATTATCGTGATGTTGTGACTTTGCACCTTTGACGACTACTCCAATTCTCTTCAAACACCCAATTATAGAGAGTTTGCACATGCGTGGATGGAACAGATAGTATTACTATCGGGAAACCATGAGCCTTCTCGCATAGAATCCCTTTTAAATCCATGTCAAGCCAACTCTTAGAAATCTTAATTAGGTCGTACATGCTATATAAGCCCTAGGTGGTTTGACCCTTGGTGTGAATCTGCATGATTAGTAGTCACCCTATTGTCTAAAGGGCCCCAACACCCTTTAGACAAATTTCATAATTATGTATCAATGTGATCATGATAATTAAAACAAGCCAAATTTGCCAAAATGGAGTTTAGAATTTGTTTGTTGTTTTGTTTGCAGAGTCATGACCTTTCCATATTCCGTTAACCCGCAAATGGTCGTAGAGGTAAACTACAAACTAAGGAATTGGTGGAACGATATTAAGAGAAACCGTGAAAGAGAGATTCGTCATTTGTTGGGCGGTCTTACCTACCTCATCTTTGTCATACCAGATCATCACTTGATTAGGGCCTTGCTGGAATTTTGGGACCTTGTGAGGATTATTTTCAATTTTGTGGATTTCAATTTGGTGCCAACGATTGAAGAGATTATGTGTTTCATCGAATTGTCATACCATGAGTGTGAAATGATGGTACCATATAAGCCATCATCAAGAGAGTTTCTAAAAAGTTTGGGAATGAAGTTTAATCCAACCTTAACTTATTTAGATCTAGGGTGGATTCCTTTCGACTTTCTATATTCACACTTTGGCCAAGAGGATAGTTATTACTCTTTTATTGATGTGTTTGAGTGCTCCGTCGAGTGATGGGAAACATATCGCTTAAATGCCTTTTCCATAGCACTATTAGGTTCCTTAGTTTTCCCTAAAATGAGGGGAAAGATCGACACAAGTTTGCGTTACGTGGTTCAAGATTTAGCTCAAAGAGAGGGTGAACCTAGAAAAACCATAGTGCTCATGATCCTGGCAGAAATGATGAGAAGTTTGTCGGCATGCGTCAATGCCAGAATATTTTCGAGGGATGCAACCTCTTGGTGCAATTATGGGCTATCGAGCACTTCCACAGACGACCTGAAATGGTAGACCTCTTCCTTGGTTATGGCAACAATATTGATAATCATCCAAGAAGAATAGTAGGTTTCAACGGCCCTGTGGGATTCGTAGACTGGCAAATCTTTTTGATAGAACTCGACAGCTACCACATCCAATGGAAGATATATTGGTTGTCCACCCCTCATGCAATAGTAAGAGGCGATGAACGTTATTTCATTGAGCTTATTGGCTTGAAGAGAGTTCAACCATACGCTCTTCTTCGAGTACTCCGCCAATTTGGACAAACTCAAGTAATACCACTCCAATCCAACATGGAGCAGTTTAAGTATGACTTTGGGTTAGATAATCCTCAAGTCCACAACATACTTCGAAGATGGGAGTGTGTGCTAACCATTCCTATGGGTACAAAGTGGGCCTTCTGTACACTTGAGTATTGCATATGGATTCTAAAAGAGGCTAAGGGCAGAGAATTGAGTGGGTAATGATACTATGGGCTCACTGGTGAAAGGAAAAACATCTGGGCACGCAACTTGTTGAACATCAAGCATGAAGGCACTCCATATCCAAGAGGGAAACTAGCGCCAAGCTCTTGGAACCGATATCTTCAATATTTCAGAATTTAGGATGACTTTCCCATGTTACCCCTTCCTCTTTAGTTTATTTTCAGTTTTCGTTTTCAGTTATGATGTAATGGTTGAATTCTCTAATAAATGAAAGTTGGTTTATTTCCTCTATCTAAACTCCAAATTGGCAAATAATGGCTTGAATTAATTATTGTGCATCACTTATGTGTAGTCTTAGGCCTACCTCAGGCTCAACGAGGCTCCTTGCATTTAGGGCGTTTATCTTAAAACAATGTGCTTGTTATTTGTATATATGCAATGTTCTGACTTGGTTTTCTTTCGATTTTATATTACCCTTCCCCTATGGTTGATATGTAGATCATGGTTTACCACATATGATCAAAGGGTGTTCCCTCTTATCTTCCAAGTGAGAATTGCAAAGGAAAGAAGATAGTGACTAATGATAAGATTATAGGTAGAACTATTGAAAATGAGCATCATTCGAACAAGTCGGTCTCAAGTTTGGAACAGAAAATAAGGGAATTGGAAAAAAAGATATATGATATGCGTGAGTGGGCCAAGCTGTTACTCTCAACCAATCCCACTTTGGAGACAAACATGGATAAGCAACTTGTCACATACCAAGCCACTTTCCAAGATAATCCTTCACCAGCTCACCCTACTGCTCATCCTCAAAATCAGCCAAGCTCCATTCAAATGCTTCCAGAGAACACTCACTTTCCAAATTACGCATATCCTCCCCAACATCACGCTTATGCTTCTAGACCTCCATATCTTACTCTACGCCTACAGAATCCTACCTTGCAAGCTCTTCGTTATGAAACTCCTCTAAACCAAATGTCTTGGTATTGCGCGCCTCTCATACCATTTCAAATTCCTCCATACCAAATGCCTCCATCCCAAAAGCCTCATCTACCATATCAACAACCTGCCTATCCAATCCATAATCTCAAAACCCTCATGCAACCTCATATTTGCAAAAACCTATTTAATGATGAGAAGAGGCTCATAAAATTTTACGCTTCTTTAACTGAACCATTTGACCAACTCTATGATAAGCTTAAAATGGTTGGTTGTGTGACACCTATCCTTGCCAAGAATCCAGATACTAAGTCCAAACGGTATGACCCAAACAAGATTTGTGACTATCATTCAGGGGTGAAGGAACATACTATCGAAACATGCCATGCTCTAAGAGACAAGATTCAGCAACAGATTAAGACCAATGTCATACACTGGACAGATCTTGCGCCAAAACAGTCCCTACAGTGAACATGTCGAAGTCCATTTGAAGCAGTTTCCAATAAGGGCTTGCTCCGTTTAAGTTTAAGTTTTCTACATTCAGGTTCCTTTCATTTTTGACAAGGAAAGTACCCATGTTAGCATGTGGACAATAAAGTTGGTCAGAATCTATCATTTTAATTGTTGCTCAAGAGTGTTCCTTTTAATGTCTTGAATTTTGCTCTTTGTATTTGGAATTACGTCATACCTGATTCCCGTTTAAGAGGGGATACATAGGCACTCCTATGGAGTTTGGTCTTATCCTAATAAAATTTTCATTTTCCCCTTTATTTATATAACTAGGGTCTCAAAAATTTCATCAAAGAGCATTTTCTAGCAAGCCACAACTGGGGGAGAATTTTTGAGAGAGTCTCAAAAAATTCCATCAAAAGAGCACTCTTCTTGCAAGTCAATACAGGGGCAGGATTTTTGAGAGGGACTAAAAAATTCCATCAAAAGAGATTCTTCTGGCAAGCCAATACTGGGGCAGAAATTTTTAGAGGATCTAAAAAATTACATCAAAAGATTATATTTTCTTGCAACAAAGGACCTCAACAATCCCATTCATTTAGAACAATGAGACTGAGGGAGAATTTTGAGAAGATCTCAAAAATGCAAGAGAACAACTTTTCGTCTACTAAAAGAGCACGAGATAATTATAAGTTTTACACTGGGGCAGAAAATTTTGAGGGAACCTCAAAAATTTTGACAACATTGCAAAGGGCCGACCTTCGAGCAGACTTCAAAGGAGCATTGTGTCAAATCAGGGATATAGATCAACGTCTCCTTAAACTAACTATTTTTATTTTAATTCAGAAAAGATGTGTACATATACAAGAAGCAACTTCAACAAAGTCTAAAGGATCAAGCTACTATTAAGCTCGACAAATCGCCAATAAAGATCTCCCTATCCTTCCAATCAGATGAAAGGATCAAACTACTTTATATCAAGCCCGACAAATCGACATTCAACTGCATCGACTCCTTACATTAGGATGAAGGGTCAAGCTACAATCTTCTGAGCTCAAAATTTTTCAATAAATGACATACAATCATGCCAACAAGGCGAAGGTCTATGCCCTCAATCAACTATCGCATGAGCTCGAGAACTGCATTGAGCCTGGGATTGCATTGTGCTCGAAGATTGCATGTGCCCGATACTATATTGAACCCGAAATTACATTGTGCCCGAAGATTGCATTATGCCCAAGAACTGCATTGAGCTCGATATTACATGGTGCACGAAGATTGCATTGTGCCCGAGAACTGCATTGAACCCGATGTTGCTTTGTGCCCAAAGATTGCATGTGCCTGAATCGCATTGTGCTTGAAGATTGCATGTGCCCGAGAACTGCATTGAGCCCGATATTGCATTGTGCCCAAAGATTCCATGTGCTCGAAATGTGTTTTGCCCGAAGATTGCATGTGCCTAATACTACATTGAGCCCGAAATTTCATTGTGCCCAAAGATTGCATGTGCCGGAATTGCATTGTGCCTAAAAGTTGCATGTGCCCAATATTGCATGTGCTCGAATTGCATTGTACCCAAAGATTGCATGTGCCCGAATTGCATATGCCTGAACTGCATTATTCCCAAAGATTACATGTGCTCGAAGATTGCATGTGCCCGATACTGCATTGAGCCTGAGATTGGATTGTGCTCGATACTTCATGAGCCTGAATACATCTGTACAGAGTTACTACTGAATCAAGCTACAAGATGCTCGAATTACATCAAAACAAATACACTCTCTTTACTCATCATTTATATTCTTAAGGCGTCATAGTCCAAGGGCATCATCTTACATGTCCTGCGGACATCATATCATGACCTAAGGATTTAATTTCTGTTTATCATGATCTGAAGGTGTCATAGTCTAAGGGAATCATTTTTCATGGCCCACAAACAACATTTTCATGACTTGAGGATTTACTTTTGTGTCTCATGGCCCTAGACATCATAGCCTAAGACATCATCTTCATAGTCTTAAGGAAAATTTCATGGTAGATATGGGAAATTGCAACATGTTTACATTTACCGTTCATTTGATATATTTGCTCTAATCACTTTATTTAGTCGTATCACAAGCTACAGATTTGCAGAGACTGATATACTACACACGAGATCAATCTCCCTCTCAGCTACGATTATCATGCTTACAAAGGCCCTTTCAATCCCTTGCTACTCGTACTTACCGCTTCTTATCCGATCCTTTGCTTAAACTGGAAATCGTTTTATCACGCTCTTCTCGCTACTCTAATCTTATTCAAGCCGCTATCGTTCCCTTCAGAATATCGTACCGCTTTTGCAATTTTAGGAGGTTCGTTTGTTCCTATATCTAGAACTACACACGGCCTGATTCTCGTATAACCAGAGATATGTAGGCGACTTAACACCCAAGTCTCGGTTGTACCTCTTTCAAACTCTATATTGTTTCAATTGATCCTACTCACATCTCTAATCAGTTGAACAAAATCGGCTACTAAGTCAGCGTTGGTTGCCCGACAATTCATCCTTCATTCTCAAACAACCAAGGGGCAGCTGTTGACACCCAATTTTGACCGACCTGTAACCCTTGCGGAATTGATAATCAATTAAATACGGATTCTTAAAAATATATTGTTGTCTAAATAATCATATATTTTGGTATTGATAATTTATAAAATTATTGTAATTATTATCTCCTTTAAATTATTTTATTAAATTATTATCGATGGTTATTATTCAAAATAATTACTTTACCTATTTATTTAAATGTTTTTAAAATATAACTGTGTTTAATTATATGAAAATACTTTAATAAGTGTAGTATCTTATTAATTGAATATCATTTCCTTAATATTCCTCCAAATCATTTAATTTTTTTCATATTCTATTCTAATTCCTTTCAATTCTAGCCTATCAAATTCTAATTTCATTTCAACAGTAACCACTCTTTCATTTCAATTCTGGCCAATTTTATTTCAATTTTGGCCATTCCAAATCCAATCCAATCTGATTTAAGATCCCATCTTTTAATCTCATCCGTCCATCCTTTATTTAAAATCCCGATCGTCCATATCTTTCAAATCAACGGTTCTGATCATTTGACCCAACCTTACCATTTCAATCAAAAGACCAAAAACTGTAAAAACATAATTTCATTCTCTTCCTCTCCTCTCTCTAGCGCTAATTCTCTCTCTCTCTTCTTAGCCGTCTTCACCGATGAGAACCAACAGCAGCCGGCGAAAAATCACTGTGAGGCGCACTCCATTCGCCCCTCTCGTCTCCCTCCGCCTCTTCTCTTCCCCCTTAGTCTCCTTTCTTTCTTTCGGACGAGGCAAGCATCAAAAGTTGTTGTCAAACGGTAGCTCCGCCCAATGACTCCAGCACCAGCAACGTGAGAGTCGGGCAACGCCGCCCCTCTCTTCTCCCTTACTTCGCGAACTCCAACATCACCAGCAACTCCAATCAGCGAGCATCCCGGCGACCACACAGTCTCTGGCCAGCAACAATGAGCAACTCCAAACATTCTCGACCAGTAAAACTCCGGTCAGCATACTCCAGCAAAGTCAAGGTTGGGTAGACCCTAAAATTAAGGGGTTGATATGGTCAATGACGGATCTTCTAGGATCCGTCCAGGTTCGTTCTCCTGATTTGATTATATGATTTCTCTATTTGATTATGAAATATATGATCTTGCATGTTTGTGTTATTTTGAAAAATCATTAATGCTTAAGCAATTTCATCTCAAGCATGATTCGGTTCCTTTGTGATATCTAATAGTATGAGTTTTTAAGGCTTGCTAATTTTCTAAAGTCGCCCTTTTATTTTAAACTTAGTCCGAATTTGAATTGTTGTAAAAATTTCTATTAGAATCTCAACTATCCCTGTAATATGCTTTCTTTTCAAATTGGGTGTTCTTAAGTTAATTTTTTTAAGATACGGTAATAGAATTTACTCCTTAATTATTGTAATTTGTTTTGAAAAAAAGTGATTGCCTCTTTATTGATCATGTTACTGTTTAAATTTCCTTTATTTATCGTAATAAAACAAAAGATTCTTGCTACAAACTATGTAAAATTAGTCTATGATTTGCTTGATTGATTTTTGCATAATTTTAATTATTTGATGCTAAACTGAATTCGGACAGATTTTGTGGCTCTTGGTAAGGTAAATTCTCCTTATTATTTATTTACTAATGTTAATTGATTGTTGTTACCTTAATTAAAGTTGAATTGATTCTTACTTGTGATATTTTGGAAAGGTAATTCGTCCAAGGTAAAAAGATTTTTGTTGATTTTAGCTTGGTTTAAGGCAAAAATGTCTCTAATTGCTCCAAATTATCTCTTTTCCTTTTATGTTGTGCCCTCTCTTTAGTATATAAATGAGGCTCATAATTCCTTATAACTCACGGTAAAAAGACAGGGACTACTTTCATAACTACACACATTAAGAATTACAAAATACTCTCTGCTCTTTAAAAGAAGAAGATTTCTGGTAAACTTTGAGCTTTCTTTTGTTGTGTTGTTGTTGCGGTTTGGAGATCCTGCTAAGTACTTCATTGTAGATAAAATATTTTGCCTAATTTGTTAGTTGCTTTCCATTAGTTTAAAATTCGTTTCTCATTACTAAATATTATTGTATTTTTGAAATAAATCAAAAAAAAGAAGAAGCATCCGGGTTAGTTTCTTTATCCCTTCTTTCTCAATGTGTGATATTATATGTTCTCTGACTTGTTTGAAATTCGTGTGTTTGTTGTGAATAACTTTTGCATTTCTATCTAAGTAATTATTATTCTATGATCTTGTTTTTGGTATATTCTGTTTAGCAGGGTTGAACATAATGTTCAAGACATGAAGAATCGCCTAGGGTGGGATACCAGATAGAATTTTTTTTTAGTAGTGTAATTTGGATTGTATTATGTCGTTTACTATTCGCTATTGTTCAATTTTGTAATATTTTGTATAACTCTCTAAACCATATATATATAATATAACTTGGGAGATAGTCTAAGGGGGAGGGGTCTACGTGCTATGTGTTCACTTTTTTGCAACTTACTGGTGTTAAGAAGCATGCCTATAGGTTGTGATCGCCTATTTTCTTATTGTTCAATAACTTCCCATTTAGATTAATTGGTTACTTAAATTCTGGTTTAAATCTCTATTATCTTCCTTCACTTGTTTGTTTATATTAATGAATATGTCTTGACATTTTAGCATATAACAGTGCCATAATAAAAATAAAACTTTTACATGTCTCCTGCTTTGTCTGAATCATCCTTATGTATGAGAAATAATTAGATTAAGGGTGTGTTTGGTATGAGAAACAAGTAGACTTTAAACTTATTTTGTCATGTATGGTTGGTGAGTAGAAAATATTTACCGGAAAAGATTTTTGTGTGTTTGATTTATGAGTGAAAAATATTTTTGAAAAAATATCCTTTATTTTTACTAGAGAGTAGAAAATAATTTTTGAATTGAAACTGAAAATATTTTTTAAAAATAAACTTAAATTTTTTTGGGGGAGGGTGGGGTGGTGGGGCTGGCGGGGGGAGGGGGGGATAGATAGGGGTGAGATGGGGTAAAAAATAAAAAATTTAAATTGAAAATATT
>JAJOOO010018070.1:0-12785 GCA_029582685.1 Solanum piurae | reverse complement strand
CTAGATACCTAAATATATAACATGTATGGACCATTACATTAGAAGATAAAAATATATAGCATACTAGTCACGAATTTTATATAAAGTTTTACATTTACCTTTCAAAAGGGTACATCCATCGATATTGTACAGGTCCAGCTATCCTTGCTTCATATGGAAGGTGTACAGGAAGATGTTCCATTGAGTCAAAGAATCCGGGAGGAAATATACGTTCTAACTTGCACAAGATTTGTGGGATGTCTCTCTCTAATCTCTCCATGTCATCAACTCGTAGAGTTGTAGAAGTAAGATCTTTTAAAAATAAACTCATTTATGTAAGTGCTTGCCACACATTACTAGGAAGTAGTTCGCGAAAGGCAATAGGCAACAGTCGTTGCATGAACACGTGACAATCATGACTTTTCATGCCAAATATCCTTTTCGCATTTGTGTCTGGACATCTACCCAAATTGGAAACATACCCATTTGGAAACTTTAAGCCTTTCACCTAATTGAACAAGATAGCTCTTGTTTTCTTGTCTATCGTATATACAACTTTGGGATATTTTCCATTACTATCCTTTGCCAATTGAGGTCGATCACAATACTCTACCATATCTTGACGTGATTGTGGATTGTCTTTGGTTTTGTCTTCAAAATTAAGAATTGTGTTAAACACATTATCAAAGACATTTTTTTCAATATGCATGACATCAAGATTATGTCGAATCATGTTAGATCTCCAATAAGGCAAATCCCAAAAGATGCTTCTCTTTTTCCATCCGCAAGACTTACATATTCTTCGATTGACTTGTTCTGCATCTAACTCTGTTACTTTTCTTATGTACAAATCACAAATTTGATTCAATATTTCCACTCCCTGTTCTATAGGGCGGTGGTGATCTTTGGATAGTCTTGCCTTTAAGAAAGTTCTTATGATCTCTCCTAAATGGGTGATGTTGGTCAAGAAACATCCGATAACAGTCAAACCATGATGTTTTCTTACCATGGTTCAATCTAAAGGATTGTGTTTCCTCCATACAATAGGGACATGCTAACTTACCTGTAGTACTCCATCCTGATAACATAGAATATGCGGGAAAGTCACTGATTGTCCACATCAAAGCTGCCCTTAGTTGAAAGTTTTGCTATTTTGAGATGTCAAATGCTTCCACGCCTGTCTCCCACAAAAAAGTCAATTCCTTTATTAGAGGTTGCAAATAAACATCAATTTTATGTTTGGGATTGTTTGGCCCCGGAACAATGACTGTTAAGAACATATAAGCTTCTTTCATACACATTCCTGGAGGTAAATTATAAGGTGTGACAATCACTGGCCATGAAGAGTATTTGCTCCCAGACTGACTAAATGGTTGGAAACCATCAGTACATAACCCCAACCTTATATTTCTTGGTTCATCAGCAAAAAAAGGATGAGTGTCATTAAAGTGCTTCCAAGCCTCAGAGTCTGATGGATGACACATTACACCATCCTCTTTTGTATGTTCATGATGCCATCTCATGTCGGCAGCTGTAGCATGGGATGCATATAATCTTTGCAATCTAGGAATCAAAGGAAAATAATATATTTTCTTGTAAGGGATCAATTTCCTCTTACGAGAGCCAATACGACGCTTGTATCTATCATGGCCACAAAATGTACAAGATGTAAGGTGTTCATCATCACCCCAATACAACATACATCCTAATTCACAACAATCAATCTTTTCAACTGGCAAACCCAAGCTACGCACTAGCTTCTTGGTCTGATAGTAGCTATCAAGCACTATGTTATCTTCAGGTAAAGCCTCTTTCAACAATTGCATCATTTGGTTATAACCTCTCTGTGACATATTGTTCTCCATTTTAATAATTAACATTCGAGAGACAATAGCAAGTTGAGAGAGGGAAGAACCGGGATATAATTTTGCATCAGCTGCTTGTAGCAAATCATATAATTTTTGGGACTCAAGATTAGGATCTTCCTCCATTGAAGGTTCACAAGGATGAGACGACTCAGGTTCAATATTGCTGAAAGATTGCCAACTTGAACCTTGGGGAAAGTTAGGACCAGCTGCATCAAAAATCATTTGACGGTATGGATTATCATATCCTAATTCAGGTGTAGCACCACCATTCAAATCCTGATCAGAAGAAATCTCACCAATCACATCTTTTTCTCCTTGATGCTTCAAGATAAAATAGTTATCAACAAATCCAGACTTATAAAGGTGATGCTTAATCGTTTCAACATCCATGAACTTAAAGTTGTGACATTTTTTACATGGACATCTAACTTTATTACCGCTCATGCAATTCTGTTGCGAACATGCAAATTGGATAAATTTATCCACTCCAATTATGAAACTAGAATTTATAGCCCCTCGACCATCCAACCACGCTCTAGATTATTCATGTTCCTAATAATGTTTAAATTTACAAAAAAAAAATTAGTAACAAGCACAAACCGTGGACCAGAAGGTACTCTCATTCATATTCATCAAATTCAAACAAAACATGCATATTGGCAAAACAAGAACAATTTCTAAAGTTCTTCACTATGCAGACTTTAAAAAAACTTACGAACTATTAAAGCAATTATTAATTATAATCAACTTACAAAACAGTTGCTAGAACATTCTAATTTTAGTCAACTTATAGAACAATTAAAGCATTCTAATTCAAATCAACTTACTGAAGCATTCTAGTTACAGTGAACTTATTGAAACTATCTAATTACCATATTAATCTCACAAAAATGATGACAAACAAAAGGGATTGAAGCATTACAGTTAATTTACAATACAAACAACACTTTTCAGTGTGTGAAAAACTAGAGCAAGAAAAGAATTTGGAGCCAATACTACATTTCATCAGCAACAAACAGAAGCACATTACATGAAAAACTTTCTACTGAACAAGCAGTTAGCTAATAAATTTAATCTTAGAGGTTCTTGTTGACTATGTAGTTGCTTTGATTTGATTTGGTTAATAATTTAATCTACTGAACAAGCAGTTGGCAAGAATCTTTATTTCAAAAAGACAATTTTTAAGAAAATCACATGACTTTCCTCTATAAGTACAACAATTCCTCTAGCAAATAAAACCAAAGAAAACGTTAAAGTCTAGAATGCATTTTTCTAGAAAATAAAATCAACAAACAAGTTAAAATTTAGAATGTATTCCTCCAGCAAGAACTAATCACAGAAACACCACAACAACAGAATAAGAATTCTCCAAACTTTTCACTAATCTCTTAAACAAAAAGCTCTAACTCGAATAGTCGCAAGATAATGGCAACAATCTTCATCATAGTTAGATTGAGTAAACAAAATACCTTAGAACTTAAATCTTGAGCTAAATCAGAGATAGAAATGAAGAGTGAGGCTTACTTCAAGAGAATATCAACCAGACCCTAAGGATGATGTTATAACAGCAGGGGCCTGCAACATTTTAACATTTTATTACCTTGGTTATTAGCAAGAACATGGAACAATAACAATAGAAATAAAAACTAAACACTTAATACAATAGGCAATGAATCTGATTTTTGTTTTGTTTTCTGAAAAAATAGGCAGAGGAAGAGAACTTCAGCAAGCATCAGCATGAGATAATTACTCAATCTCTTCAATCAGAGAAATACTTGAAAGTTCAGAAGATTCAAGGCAACTCTCAATAGGTACGTCGTACTAAAACTATTCTCAACAGGTACGTCATACTAATATAATTTCCTTCTCTTTATTAACCTCATGACATTCCCCCATACTATTTAGGATGGAAACAAAGAAAGCAATTACTACAGAGATCTTCAAAGGACTCTTACCAAAAGTGTATCAGTGAGCCAATTTCTGGGCAATACAGTAGCTCAGAGTTTAGACAGCAATTATATTCATGAATCCCATCTAATTAGTTGAGCCAATATAAAAACTAATTGTTTTGTTTAAAAATGACAAGGTACCATTGAGGCAGCAAGAATTAAGTTCTACTCTCATTGACAATTGTGGAACCCAAAGTCAATGACCATTTCAACATTGAAATCCAAATGCTTGCTTGAACCCTAATCCCTATTTCCAGAAAACATAATTTCTAGAAAAAACCCTATTTTCGGAACACTTAAATTTTTAAAACCCCTATTTTGAGAAAATCCCAATCCTACTTCAAGTAATCAAGCTAAATGAAATGGAAGGAGTTAAGAGTTAAAATAGCATATTTTCATACACCCAAAACACTAAAATCTCTATTTTCAGAAGACGAGTTGAACTGGAAAACAATGCTTTTGTCAATTGAAGTCATTGATACCCAAATCCAGCAAATCTAACATCCAAATGCAGGAACGAGTTAGGGTTCTTATCTTGCAGAAAGAAGAGTTGAAACTACCCATTTTGAAAATACCACAGCCTTATTGAGATGGAGATCTATATGAAATTGAAATCGAGATGAGAGATTGAGCTTACAGTGGAGACTTGGAAAGCTAGCAGTGGAGACTTGGAAAGGAGATGAAGAACTTCAATGGAGCTTGCAGCGAGACTTAGAAAGCTTCAATGGAGATGGAGCTTGAGAGAGGCTTCTTTGGAGCGGGAGCTTGAAATGTGGAAATAAATTTGTGCCCTAGAATATAATATGACTTTAAAAAAATTTGCAACGGATTTACTGACATATTCTAACATCCGTCGCTTTCAAATTAATGTATTTATTTAGAAAAAATTATAATGACGGATTTTTTCGTTGCTATATAATATAAATTTTATAAAAATATATTAAAAAGTTTAGCAACCTTTTTTCCGTCACTAATTCTGTTGCCCAATATTTATTAAATTTGTCACACTTTGTTACTAAATCCGTAGGAAAAATTAGGCGCCAAAATTTTGCGCTAATATTTAGCGACAAAATAAATATTCCGTTGCCAATCCGTCGCTATATTATTACTCAAAAAATTATTTGTCAATTTTGCATCAAAATGGTAATTCCGTTGCAAATCAGTCGTTATATAGTGACAGAATAGTGTGTGTTGCTAATATCCGTCGCTAAACGTTGTTTTTTTAGTAGTGTAAAACAAACATTCGAGAACACTATTTCTATTAAAATAAATCCCTAAATGAGTCCAATTTGTGAACTCATCAGTTAGAAACTCAATACTTAAGACTTAGGACATGGAGACATTACTCCTCTCATAGATACTCAACTTATGGAGTTTATGCGGAATTTATGGGCATAAACGACTTGACTCATAGGTCTACATAAAACTATGGAACTCATGATACAACTCTTCTCATTCTCATACTTACTTTCTCAAATTTACTCAAATCGATTATGGATCTCAAAGGATTCATAGTTGAACTCAAAACTTTTTGGAACTCTACTCTTAACTATCTCTTGAATGTGAATTATGAATTCAAGAGTTATGATTCATGCTATGAAAGATCTCATGATGACAAAGTAGACTCGTGAATACATTCTCCTCATTCTCATGCTCATTTGCTCGAGTCTTGAAACAAGTTACTAGAAGTTGTAGAAAACTCCACAAAAGGACTCAAAGGGACTCTCTTAGAATGTTCAAAAGAATTCTCAAAACTTAACTCTCAACTCTACCTTTCATTTGAATTATTGATTCAAGTTTATGATCATGTTAGGAATAATTTTAGGCGTTTAGAAGTAGCTTAGAGTAGTTAGAATAAAAAAAGAGTAAAGGTACCCTTCGAAAGAACTCAAACGGAGCAACCGATTGCAAACTAGACGGGGCAGGCGACCCTAGGGCTATGGGTGGCGTAGAGCGCCAGCCCCTAAAATTCAGAGCCTACTTTGGGTGCTCTGGCTGGCGCGACACACCATGCCCTAACACAGAAAACCCGACGAATTTCTTTGCTTGTTTTACCACCCTAACTCGCCTAGAATCAAACGGTTTCTTCCCCAATCACTTTGAATTGATTACTTAACATAAGTACACTCTAATATACTCAATACATCCCTTAAAACACTCACTCTGATCTCAAGAAATCGTCCAAAACCCAACACAACAAGATTTAGAATGAACTTCAAGAATACCTATCAAGAACTCATCAAGAACTTAAATCTTTCAACTTCAAGAATGAAATTTGCTCTGAAAATAACATGTTTGGCATGTGGGTGAACAAACCCAACACTATGGAAGCTTACATACGTCTTAGGGATCAAACACATGGCGAAAATCCTCTACAACACGCAAGAATCTCATTGAACGCTTGATCCTCTCCCCTTTTCTCCTCTTTTCTCTTCTTTTCTCTTCTTGAACTCTCAACTAAAACCCTAGGCGTATTTTAGGATTATAAAACTGAACCCAATATGATTAGACCCTTAAAACCTACTAAAAACGAATTAAATCTGATTTGGTAAGGAAAAGGCCAAAATACCCCTTACTATTTTAGGCTAACTTTCCTTAACTGGACTACCTAACTTTAAAAGGCCATATCTCACTCATCCGACCTCAAAACATAGAAAACTCGGTGGCGTTGGAAAGATAATTCAAATATCTTTCCTAAGATAACTTGTAGCACACCTAAATAGTACTGTGCTAGGATTTATGGTCGTTTGAAGTTGACCCAAAACTCATACTTAACTTAACTTGCAAAATTTCAGATTTTTTTCTATTTCCAATATAGTTCTTTTTCGAACTCAAGGTGCTACATCTTGTGAACTTAAAACTTAAGAAATTTAATTCCTCAGTAAAATCCTACTCTCAATGAAGGATGGTTCAAGTATTAGCTCAAAAAAAAATTGAGATGTTACAATATCTCCCCCTTGGGATCATTCGTCCTCGAATGACGGCTGAACTGGGTATGTAATGGGTTACTCTTACTAAGGTCTGCGTCTAATGGTATGCTCTTACTACATTAAATCTTAACCCAAATCCTTAAGTTCGGGTTCTATACCTCAATAGGGAATCTCATCCCAAGATTATGCTCACAACGAAGGATGGTTCAAGTCTTAGCTCAAAATATTTTTGGGGTGTTACAGGGTTCTATACCCCTGGCAAGGTATAGGATGTCCCTGGCAGCGTAAGGCAAAATGATGTATCATCACACAACTCTTAAGTGATGGTTGTCGGTTAGAGAAACTCAAACATAAGTATTTTGTATTCCTATATACACAGAATTAATTGTATTTTCATATACAACTAGAGTTAATATATTATCTTTGCATACAAATTGAGTTACTATTGTATTCTCAGTACACAGAGTTGGTATCCATTTTTTAAAGATTTTCTTTATACTGCACTTATTTATACTGCTTTATATTAAAATGATTTCAGTTGATTGAGTTGAGACCAGGTTTGTTCTTTCAATTCCTTTTCAAGCGTATGTCTTGTTTTAGAATTCCCCTCGCATGCTCGAACATTCAATGTACTGATGCCATTTGGAATGCATCGTTGTTATGATACAGATGATGGTAACCAAGATCACCACCCAACGCTTCATTGATCCAGTTGAGCATTCAGAGTCTTGTGGTGAGCCTCCTTGCTTTTCGGAGGACCCCCATTTATATTGCTTCAGTAGTTTTCAGTTGTTAGGATGATCGGGGGTCTTGTCCCGACATCCCTCCTATTTTAGAGGCTTCATAGATAGTTAGTAAGTTCATTTGCCATTATCTTGTTATTGGCTTATGTTTTGAGACTTGAGTTTTCATCTTGGCTAGTTGAATGTTTCTTTTAAGACATTCTATGTTTATTTCATGAGTTCATCTTTTGACACTATTTCCTTGTTATTTAAGTCTTCCGCTAAGTTGTAAGCCAGGCCAAGCATTCGCTTGAGGCTAACAATGGTTCTCAAGTGCCAGTCTCGCCCAGGGTGTAGACTCCGGGAGTGACATTTTCGGACAGTTACGGAAAGAAGTATAGTTTTGTTCTTTTATTTGTCACGATATTACAAGGTCATTGGTTTAAGTTGAAATTATTTTGAGGCATTTTTTGTATTGTTTATGTAGTTTTCTTGATTTTTTGGCCATTTAGGGGCATTTACATAATATTCGGTCATTTTCAGACAGTTACAAAAAGAAGTTATGTTTTGTTCTTTTATTCATCACGATATTCTAAGGTCATTGGTGCAAGTCGAAATTTTTTTGAGGCATTTTTTGAATTGTTTATGTAGTTTCTTGATTTTTGGCCATTTAGGGGCATTTACGTAATATTAGTCCATTTTCGAACAGTTACGGAAAAAAAAGTAAAGTTTTGTTCTTTTATTCGTCACAATATTCTAAGGTTGTTGGTGCATGTCAAAAAAAATTTGAGGTGTTTTTTGAATTGTTTATGTAGTTTTCTTGATATTCGACCATTTAGGGGCATTTACGTAATATTTGGTCATTTTTGAAAAGTTATGAAATGAAGTACAGTTTTGTTCGTATATTCGTTCCGATATTCTAAGGTCATTTGTGCAAGTTGAAATTTTTTTGAAGTTTTTTGTATTGTTTATGTAGTTTTCTTGATTTTTCAGCAATTTACAAGCATTTACGTAACACTCAGCCATTTTCGAATAGTTACGAAAAGAAGTAGAGTTTTGTTTTTTTATTCTTCACGATATTTTAAGGTTATTGGTGCAAGTCAAAAAAAAATTTAAGGCATTTTTGTATTGTTTATGTAGCTTTCTTGATTTTCTGGCCACTTAGGGCATTTACGTAATATTTGGCCATTTTTAGACAGTTAAGAAAATAAGTACAATTTTGTTCTTTTATTCCTCATGATATTCTAATGTCATTGGTGCAAGTTGAAATTATTTTGAGGCGCTTTTGTATTATTTATGTAGTTTTATTGATTTTGATGCCATTTAGGGGAATTTATGTAATATTCGACCATTTTCGAACAATTACGAAAAAAAGTAAAGTTTTGTTCTTTTATTCGTCACGATATTTTGAGGTCATTGGTGCAAATCAAAAAAAAATTGAAGCATTTATTGTATTATTTTTTTGTAGTTTTCTTGATTTTTTGGCCATTTAGGGTATTTACGTAATATTCGGCCATTTTCAGACAATTACGAGAAGAAGTAAAGTTGTTCTTTTATTCGTCACGATGTTCTAAAGAAATTGGTGCAAGTCGAAATTTTTTTGAGGCATTTTTTGTATTGTTTATGTAGTTTCTTTTATTTTTCACCCATTTAGGGCCATTTACGTAATATTCGGCCATTTTCAGACAGTTACGAAAAGATGTAAAGTTTTGTTCTTTTATTCGTCATGATATTTTAAGGTTATTCAAAAAAAATTGAGGCATATTTTGTATTATTTATGTAGTTTTTTTTTCCGACCATTTAGGGGCATTTACATAATATTCGACCATTTTCAGATAGTTACGAAAAGAAGTAAAGTTTCATTCTTTTATTCGTCACTATATTCTAAAGTCATTAATGCAAGTCGAATTACTTTTGAGACATTTTTTGTATTTTTATGTAGTTTTCTTGATTTTTTTCCATTTACGGGCATTAAAATAATATTTGGCTATATTCGGACAGTTACGAAAAGAAGTAAAGTTTTGTTTTTTTATTCATCACGATATTCTAAGGTCATTGGTGCAAGTCGAATTTTTTTAGAGGCATTTTTTGTATTGTTTATGTAGTTTTCTTAATTTTTTGGCCATTTAGGAGCATTTACATAATATTCGGCAATTTTCAGATAGTTACGAAAAGAATAAAAGTTTTGTTCTTTTATTCGTCACGATATTCTAAGGTCATTGGTGCAAGTCAAAAAAAATTGAGGCATTTTTTGTATTATTTATGTAGTTTTATTGATTTTTCGTCCATTTAGAGGCATTTACGTAATATTCGGCCATTTTCGGACAGTTACTGAAATAAGTAAAGATGTGTTCTTTTATTTGTCACGATATTCTAAGGTTGTTGATGCATGTCGAAACTTTTTTGAGGCGTGTTTTGAAAATTTTATGTAGTTTTCTTGATTTTCGGCCATTTAGGGGCATTTACGTAATATTCGGCCATTTTTGAAAAGTTATGAAAAGACGTATAGCTTTGTTCGCATATTTATCACGATATTCTAAGGTCATTGGTGCAAGTCGAAAAATTTTTTGAGGCATTTTTTATATTGTTATGTAGTTTTCTTGATTTTTCGGCCATTTTCAAATAGTTACAAAAAGAAGTAGAGTTTTGTTCTTTTATTCGTCACGATATTTTAAGGTCTTTGGTGTAAGTCAAAAAACAATTGAGGCGTTTTTTGTATTGTTTATGTGCTTCCTTGATTTTCCGGGCATTTAGGGCACTTACGTAATATTCGGCCATTTTCGGACAGTTACGAAAAGAAGTAGAGTTTTGTTCTTTTATTTCTCATGATATTCTAATGTCGTTGGTGCAAGTCAAATTTTTTTGAGGTGTTTTTGTATTGTTTATGTAGTTTTCTTGATTTTGCAGCCATTTAGAGGCATTTACGTAATATTCGGTCATTTTCGAACAGTTACGAAAAGAAGTAAAGTTTTGTCTTTTATTCGTCAAGATATTTTGAGGTCATTGGTCAAGTCAAAAAAATTTGAGGCATTTTTTGTATTGTTTTTGTAGTCTTCTTGATTTTTCAGTCATTTAGGGCATTTACGTGATATTCGGCCATTTCGAACAGTTACGAGAAGAAGTAAAGTTGTTCTGTTCTTCGTCACGATAATCTAAGGTCATTTGTGCAATCGAAATTTTTTTGAGGCGTTTTTTGCATTGCTTATGTATTTTTTTTATTTTTCAACCATTTAGGGGCATTTACGTTATATTCGGCCATTTTCGAACAGTTACGAAAAAAAGTAAAGTTTTGTTCCTTTATTTGTCACGATATTTTAAGGTTATTGGTGCAAGTCAAAAAAAAATATGAGGAGTTTTTTGTATTGTTTATGTAGTTTTCTTTATTTTTCAGCCATTTAGGGGCATTTATGTAATATTCGGGCATATTTGGACATTTTTAAAAAGAAGGAAAGTTTTGTTCTTTTATTCGTCATGATATTCTAAGGTCATTGGTGCAAGACGAAATTTTTATGAGGCGTTTTTTGTATTGTATGTTTAGTTTTCTTGATATTTCAGCCATATAGGGGCATTTACGTAATATTCGGTCATTTTCGAACAGTTACAAATTGAAGTAAAGTTTTGTTCTTTTATTCGTCAAATTATTCTAAGGTCATTGGTGCAAGTCGAACTATTTTTGAGGCGTTTTTTGTATTGTTTATGTAGTTTTCTTGATTTTTCGTCTATTTAGGGGCATTTATGTAATATTCGATCATTTTCGAACAATTACGAAAAGAATTAAAGTTTTGTTCTTTTATTCGTCACGACATTCTATGGTCATTGGCGCAAGTCAAAAAAAATTGTGGCATTTTTTTTATTGTGTATGTAGTTTTCTTGATTTTTCGGCCATTTAGGGACATTTACGTAATATTTGGCTATTTTCGGACAGTTACAAAAACAACAAAAGTTTTGTTCTTTTATTCTTCAGGATATTCTAAGGTCATTAATACAGGTCGAAATTTTGTTGAGGCGTTTTTTGTATTATTTATGTAGTTTTCTTGATTTTTCGACCATTTAGGGCATTTACGTAATATTCGGCCATTTTAAGACAGTTACGAAAAGTACTAAAGTTTTGTTCTTTTGTTCGTCATGATATTCTAAGGTCATTGGTGCAAGTCGCAATTTTTTTGAGCCGTTTTTTGTATTATTTATGTAGTTTTCTTGATTTTTCATGCATTTAGGTAATATTAGGCCATTTTTGGACAGTTACAAAAAGTAGTAAAGTTTTTTTCTTTTATTCGTCACGATATGCTAAGGTCATTGGTGCAAGTGGAAATTTGTTTTGAGGCGTTTTTTGTATTGTTTATGTAGTTTTCTTAATTTTTTTGGCCATTTAGGGGCATTTACATAATATTCGGTCATTTTCGGAAAACTATGAAAAGAAGTAAAGTTTTGTTCTTTTATTCGTCACGATATTCTAAGGTCATTGGTGCAAGTCCAAAATATTTTGAGGCGTTGTTTGTATTGTTTACGTATTTTTCTACATCGTTCAGCCATTTAGGGGCATATACGTAATATTAGGCCATTTTCAGACAGTTACGAAAAGAAGTAAAGTTTTGTTCTTTTAATTGTCACGATATTCAAAGGTTATTGGTGCAAGTCGAATTTTTATTGAGGGAATTTTTGTATTATTTAAGTAATTTTCTTAATTTTTCAGCCATTTAGGGGCATTTACGTAATATTCAAAAAAATTCAGACAGTTACAAAAAGAAGTAATATTTTATTCTTTTATTTGTCACGATATTCTAAGATCATTGGTGCATGTTAAAAAAAATTGAGGCGTTTTTTGTAATGTTTATGTAGTTTTCTTGATTTTTCGACCACTTAGGAGAATTTACATAATATTTGGCCATTTTTAGATAGTTACGAAAAGAAGTAAAGTTTTGTTCTTTTATTCGTCTCAATATTCCAAGGTCATTCGTGCAAGTCGAAACTTCTATGAGGTATTTTTTGTATTGTTTATGTACTTTTCTTGATTTTTCGGCCATTTAGGGGCATTTACATAATATTCAGCCATTCTTTGACAGTTACGAAAAGAAGTAAAATTTTATTCTTTTATTCGTCACGTTATTCTAAGGTCATTGGTGCAAGTCAAAAAAAATTTGAGGAATCTTTTGTATTGTTTAAGTAGTTTTCTTGATTTTTCGGTCATTTAGAGGCATTTATGTAATATTCGTTCATTTTCGGATAGTTACGAAAAGAAGTAAAGTTTGTTCTTTTATTCGTCACGGCATTCTACGGTTATTGGTGCAAGTAAAAAAAATTGAGGCGTTTTTGTATTGTTTATGTAGTTTTTTTTTT
>JAJOOO010018069.1:0-13520 GCA_029582685.1 Solanum piurae | reverse complement strand
ATTTAAGCTAGTGTCTCTATTTCAAGTATGTAAAATTTAATCAATGGGTATCTTTTCACCCATTGAGTCCCAAAAAGACTTCAGTTCTTCAGTATGTGCTTTGTACAAAACCTAAGGTTTTATGATTTGTATATAATTCCAATGAAATACAGTGCCTCTTCATGAATGGCCTTCACTTGCATGATTTTACTTGTATTCCCATAATAATAAATGTATTTTATGATCCCTCAGAGTATAAATATTTTCATGTCTCAGATTTATGTTCTTTCAAATGCATAATCCAGAGTATCATGTATCATTATTTAAGACTTTTTTAGATAAATTGTCTCTCAATTATCATCAGAAATTTATTAGTTTTATTATGATTCATGAGCTACTCAATTATTATTCGTTATCAGTATGATACAATGTCTTAAGTTAATTGCATGATTCTATTGGGAGTTAACTTAACGTCGATAGGACCTAGGAATGGAGGCTCACCCATTAGTTGAGGCATGAGACCTTTAGTAACAATCCTTAGGTCCTACGTGTCGCATTAGGCTTATAAGGGTCACCCGTTAGTTGTGGTTGATTCCTTGTATTTTACAAGCATTAGCTTAGTGGATCCACGTTAGCTCAGGTTAACCTTTATATCATGACAAAATATTGGACCCGTTTAATGGAGATTATACATCAAACTCCATGCAGTAGCTCACGTGGTTATATGTTGGTTTTAATATCTTCCACAATTTAGTTTTTTATGAGTTGTTGCATGACCAAACAATATAACTAGTTCGTCTTAATCAATTTCTAATGGTTGCAAATGTTAGAATTTGTCCTAGATCTGGTTTATTTGAGCACATACTTCCATTGTTTTATTTTACCTTTGCTTATGGAGTATCTAATAATTCTATTTTATCAATTATCCTACCTTTTTATAATAGTTTTATCATGTATCGTACTTTTCTTGTTCAAATTTCTCTTTTGTGACATTATGTAACAATGAGAAACTATAGAATCTATCCAAATGTTGTATATATAATACAATACATTATAGAACAATTTAACAACCATCCAATTGAAGTATTAAGTCTCAATTATCTGACAAATGAATTATATAGCCTTCCATTTATTATTTAGACGGTGTAATTAATTATATACAGAATTATTGTTCCAAGCAACCTCCTGGAATAATATTTTATTTAAGACAAATCAGTTATGATAATACTATTTTATGTCGTTATTTAATATTATGGGTTTGGATGAATTTGCAATCTTTCGCTTGTTTCCATTTTTTCTTTTATTAATTGATTGAAATTAGTATATGTATCCACGGGATGTGCGATAAATAGAATAGTTAGAAATCATATATATATATATATATAAGAGAACCTTAGGCCACCTATGTCGTGCCACCACAAACGAGGATTCCCTTTTAATTTATTTATTTCCAAAACTAGCCTTCTCCTTTCATGAAAAGTTGTGATTTTTATTAAAAGTTGTGACTTTTACAAAAAGTTGTAACATTTATGAAAGTTTGTGACCTTTTGAAGAGTTGTGACTGTTCCAAAGAGTTGTGACCTTTCCGATAAGACACAATACACATTTGTTCACACTACACTTTTTTGTCTATAAATAGAAGAGTTTCCTCTCATTTTAAAACTACAAAAATTATGAACTTCTTCTTCTTCTGCACAATTAAATATTTGTGTACTTTGCTCCTGTTGAGCGGCTCATTGACACCATTTTTTTTATATCATTACACTGGTGAATAAAATTATTTCATCTTGAGAGGATCTATTTCTTTAAACCTCAGGTACTAGAGGAGAATAGTTTCCTTAAGGAGACACTCTGCATTTAGTGGGCTCGAATTTTTCTTTTATGTTTCATTCTATTGTTATAGATCCTGCTATATTTTTTTACAGTCATTAATTTATGCTTATGATATTAATTGTTGTTTTTTAGTACATGTTTCAAACTTTGTTGTTTATGTTTCTTCAAAGTTATTGTTATAAGTATTTGTTAGTACAAACTCTATGTAAATCCAACTACGGCAGATTCACAAATAACTTTTTACAAAATACATTTTTACAACATTCTCCAAAGAAATCTTTTCTTCTCCAAAAGATCATGCCTAAAAATTTATATGATTTTTTTTGTTGTTGTCATATTAATGTTAATATTAACATGAGTAAAAAAAATAGAAAGTCAAATGATAGAATTAAAACTAGCAATTAATTACAATTGTATCATACACAATGATGACTATTCTCTCACAACAAAGTACTTTTTTGAACTTTTTTTCCATTATCCCTTACTTCTCTTTTACCCTTTTCAAGCATCCTTAATGTTTTGTTTGTGCACAACTTTAATTTCAAAACATTATGATAACTATATTACATATGAAATTTGGATTTTGGAAGATTGCATTTTAATTTTAAAACACATAATGACTACATATTACTTATTGGTATATCATATGATTATGGAATCTTTGTTCTTGATAAACACATTAGTTATATATATATATGTCACGACCCAAACCGTCGTGATTGACACTCACACTAATCCTCCGGTGGGAGAACCATTACTACAACCCAAACTAACAACTTAACCAAATACTATGCATTTAAAGATACGTTTAAATGACCAAAAGAAATACGGAGTTCCCATAAACTCCAAAGGTTTAAATAAACTAGCCAAACTAATGCGGAAAAACAACTCCTAAAACCTGAAAGTCATTGTACCAAAACTCTACTAACGACAAGTCTAAGAACAAGGGGTACAACCCCGAAACTAAACAAACACCTTAAACAAATAGTCTGAGTCCGAAAAGAGTGAACTTAAAAAAGAAAGATCCATGACAGCGTGAAAGAACTAGCTCACCCTTGAATCCGATCACGCTCAATAGTCACCTAGCTGAGGTATATCAATAGCCACCTGAAGATGCCATGTACTCAACAAAGAACAAGCACGTGCAGTATCAGTACACAACCACAATGTACTAGTAGGATCACGCGGCTATCCCAATAAGTGAAACACATGCAAGTAACCACAATATTATAAGACACGCATATACCGAACATATATAATATTAGTCATCATTTTAGGATCAATGTAGCATTCCACGTTCTCAATATTATACATTGGTTATCATTTTAGAGCAATAAATAGTCTTTCAACCTCAATCACCATTAGATATAAAGGTAATCAACACAAGTATATACACAACACAATTCAATGGTCCTCTCAAGGAACCCAATTCAATGGTCCTCTCATGAAACCAAAACTGTTAGTGTACCGGTTCGTGGTACCCGATCCAATGTTTATGTCGGATTGTGGCAACCGATTCCATATTTATGCCGAAATGTGGCAACCGATCCCATAGTTATGTCAAAACGTGGCAACCAATCCAAGTTAGTGTGTCGGAACATAACATCCAATCCATTCAACAAACCACAATCACAATCACAATGTATATTCTCACAATCATACAATAAGAGGTGATTAATGGCATACAATTATTCAATTATCCTCATTTACAATTAGGGTGATCAAAAATCCACATTCGCATACACACATGCATTATAATGAACAATTACAAACATATATCACACCAACATGAAAGCACAACCATCATCTACCTCGAATCCAAGTTTGAATCCTCTAAGGCACTTGAATCTTCCCTTTCCGAATTCTTTTCGCTTGTTCTAGGTCTACAAATAATCAATATACGCAAGGATCAACAATCAAAGGTCTAATTATTCGGATTATAACAAATCCAATAACCCTAGACCAAATCCAAGATCCTAATACCCATATTAGAGGTTTTTTCACCATAATTTCCAGATCAAAATCCTCCCCCATCGATAATCACCTACAAAATTATATTCTACGGATCAAAAAATAGATTCGGGGAGTTAAAACCTTACCTTTAGCCTTAAGAATGGTGAAAAACCGTCAAGAAAGCACCTCTCCTAGCTCTCAAAGTCGAAACTTGCAAAATAAAATGATTTTGGGGTTTATTTCTGACTTAAATCATGATTGTCCCGCTATGCGACCCCCAACCCACCACAGCGGCCCCACCCTGGTGGGAATAATCCCACCATAGCAGTTTGCACGAAAACAGAATGTAGAATTAAGAACTCCTAACCCCCATTTCACAACACACCTTCATCCCAGGACACTCAGAAAATACCCATTCACGCTAAGATCAATTTCGGGACTTCTACTTGCCCGAATTTAATTTTGTAAAGTCGTACAGGTTCTTTATCATCTTAGATATCCACTCACGCAATCAATTTCATTATTACACTTCTCATTCATTACCAAGTTTCCCTAGACTCGCCTGACTCCAATTTCATCCAAATCTGGACTAGGCAAGGAAATTTCAAGTTACTACTTAAGTTTTTCTGGTCCAATTCTTTCCCCATTGGCTTTTCCATAACGACAGAATCAGGTCGTTACAATAGATACCAATTTACCCATCACTAGTCCTTGAGTGATCAACTAGGAAAGACTACTAAAGTAAGAGTAGAGTATTATCTGAATTATTGAATCACTGAGATACTTGTCCCACATACTTTTTATGTCGACTCTAGGCAGCTAGAAACTTAGCTTGGATACTTCTCACTTTGTCCCGAGCTTCCTTCACCAAATCAACTCCCAAGGTTTTACATCTTCAGCCCCAAACCACCCTATGGGTGATCTACACATCCTCATATACAATGCCTCAATGAAGTCATCACAATACTCGAGTGATAATTATTGTTGTATGTAAACTTAACTACAACAAAAAATATTCTCAATAACCACCATAGTTGATCGCATTCACGTCTGCCACATATTATCAAGGACCTTGACACAATCATCAGGACTTATCCTTTCTCACATAAGCATGATAAAATTCTAAATCAATACTCGCTACAATTAGAGGTGGACCTGAACCAACCAACACAAACTCGTAATACTCAACCAATCATAGTTCTTATTAACATCTCCTTCTCACAACATAAATTTCCATGAGCTTAAGTTACAAAATTTGATCTTTAGACATCAGATACTCATCGAGGGATATGTCCAAGCATACAACCCTCTAACCATACTATCAAATGCTAGATTTAACAATTATGATTGTAAATTACCCTTAAGAACAGTAGAATTGGACCCAATGATCCCCGCATTCATGAACACACAATCAATACATTACCTCGACGACTAGACGAATATTAAGATTGTCGGACAACCATGATCACATAGGGTAGCTCTTCTATGAATTCTCATAAGCAAGTGGTACATGTCGAACCACTAAAATACTTTAACAACTCCAAGACAACACCAATTATGTCATTCAAAATAACCAAATCTTCCCAATCTTCCCACTTAACCGAGAGAACATCATAGGATTTGGTACCCCTGATCCACCACTAGGGATCCACCCACAAAAGTGAAAACACACTAGAGCATAACTAATGAATCATACTCATTACTAAACTCAAAAACAAGAACCAAGCACTTATCATCACACTCGAGCTAATGTCTATACACTCATTTCTCAAGTCTTTTCAATAGTTGCCAACCAATCTTATTATATAGTTGCATTCCATCACAAACTCTTATTACCCTTATGCTCAGTCAGCCCTGACTATCACCACAAAGTCAAACTTTCCATCAACACAACACCTCAAACTCAGGTATACCAATCAAGTTCAAAGGACTAACCTAATTTTTATGCACACTTTCTTACTAATATACTTCAATTACCTTCACCCAAGTATACTCAATGGGACTTTCTTTATCCATAAGCTTGTTATCCCGGTATTAATCCACCCCTTTATGGCTTAAGATAAAATCAACAAGCCTCATACTACCATCTTTCTTCTTATTAAACAAGACAGGAACACCCCACGGAGAAGCACTAGGAGGGATGAAACCTTAATCAAGAAGCTCCTAGATTTGAGCTTTAAGCTCTCTCTATTATGACACCACAAGAATATACTCAATAGAGGGGGATTCGACATCAACATCCCGAATATGAGCCAATCACACCAAACAATCCCGCCCCACTAGTTTTCTGCCCCGCACGACATATATGACCTTAGGCTTGTACCCCCTTCCCACTCTAACTTTTCCCTACTCGGGATCTCTAGAGTCATCGACTTAGCATTACCATTAAGCACATCATAATAGGGGGACAACCAAGTCATGCCTAAGATTATACCAAGCCAGTCATATCCAGCATAACCAAATCAACCCAAATCTGAAAATCCATAAACACAACAGGACAACACGATATACATGGGTGACTATGACTGGCTCTTCAACTGGGGTAGAAACATGGATGGGGGCATCAAGTATATCACAAATCATATCAAATTCAGAGGCAAATCTCACGGACACATAAAAATAAGTAGAACACGGATCAAACAACCCATTAGCCATCCGGTCACAAACAATAATAGTTCTTGTGATCACTGCATCAGACCCTCAGCCTCGGTTTTGCCCGAAAAGGCATAAAAACTAAGCCATGTCATCTTTACGGGAAACCTCATTGCCTGGATGCACTACTCCTCTACCTGCATTACCATTTTCCCGGCTTCCACGGCCTCGCTGATTTCCTCCTCATAATCATCTGAACTAGGATAATCATTGTCTACCCCAAGTCAATCCAACGATACACAATCCAACTCATTCTCATTAATTCAACACCATAACCAACACATCCCCATGATAAAATCAGACAGTCACGCGGTTATTACTCAAGCGCAAGACACGTCTAGATTTTTCTTACGAATCACCTCGTACATTATCTAGATCCTTGCATCGAACTTAGTTGTGACCTTTTTTTCATAACAAATTTGATGATACTCAATAGTTACAACTTACATAATTTCAATCAATTCAACCAACATATTGCACATATAAAAAATTAGACCCATACTTATTGTGCACATGATCATATCATCACATCCAAGCAAATACAAATTCCACATTCACAGTTAATTTAGGCAACAAGGAACACGCATTCACAATTTTCAAGTTATAACTCACAGACAAGCCCGATTTCTAAATTAGTTTGTTCCATAGATGACCATTACCGGTCTCCCAGTACAAGAGAAAAATGTAAACTGATGCACCCTGCAACTAGTCAAAAGATCATTTATCTGAGGCATTATATGCTTGTTCCGAATGGTGACCCTATTCAACTGTCGGTAGTCTATACACATCCTCTCTTGCTAGTGATGGTGTTACCACTTTTGTTGCTCTAGATCGGACCATAGAGTGAAGGAGGAAAGATACCAATTTGTATCACCCAGATACCAATTGGATTAAAGTCATAGCACGAAGGAGTAGAAAGAAGTGAGTTTTTCCTAAAGTCCTATAGCCTCTCGAAAAAAGTACGAACGTCTTCGTACCATGCCGCAAGACTCTACTAGATTCGTACAATGAGATCAACGAACCTAGGGATCTGATACCAACTTTGTCACAACCATCGTGATTGACACCCACACTAACCTTCCGATTGGAAAACCATTACTACAACCCAAACCAACAACTTAACCAAATACTATGCATTTAAAGATACATTTAAATGACCAAAAAAATATGGAGTTCCCATAAACTCCAAAGGTTTAAATAAACTAGCCAAACTAATGCGGAAGAACAACCCCTAGAACCTGAAAGTCATTGTACCAAAACTCTACTAACGACAAGTCTAAGAACAAGGGGTACAACCCCAAAACTAAACAAACACCTTAAACAAATAGTCTGAGTCCTAAAAGAGTGAACTTAAAAAAGAAATATCCATGACAGCCTGAAAAAACTAGCTCATCCTTGAATCCGGTCACGTTCAATATCACCTAGCTGAAGTCTATCAATAGCCGCCTGAAGATGCCATGTACTCAACAAAGAACAATCAAGTTACAATATCAGTACATAGCCACAGTGTACTGGTAGGATCATGCGTCTATCCAAATAACTGAAACACATGCAAGTAACCACAACATTATAAAACAGGCATATACCGAACATAACAATACTAGTCATCTTTTCAGGATCAATGTAGCATTCCACGTTCTCAATAATACACATTGGTTGTCATTTTAGAGCAACAAACAGTCTTTCAACCTCAATTATCATTAGATATAAACGTAATCAACACAAGTAGATAAATAACACAATTCAATGGTCCTCTCACGGAACCCAATTTAATGGTCCTCCCATGGAACCCAAACTGTTAGTGTACCAGTTCGTGGTACCCGATCCAATGTTTATGCCGGAATGTGGCAACCGATCCCATATTTATGCCGGAATTTGGCAACCGATCCAAGTAAGTGTGTCGAAACGTAACACCCAATACATTCAATAAACCACAATCACAATCACAATGTATATTCTCACAATCATACAACAAGAGGTGATTCATATCATACAATTATTCAATTATCTTCATTTACGATTAGGGTGATCAATAATGTAACATTCGCATACATACATTCATTATAATGAGCAATTAGAAACATATACCACACCAACATGAAATCACAACCATCACCTACCTCGAATCCAAGCTTGAATCCCCTAAGGCACTTGAATCTTCCCATTCCGGATTCTTTCCGCTTGTTCTAGGTTGATAAACAATTAATATACGCAAGGATCAACAATTAAAGGTCAAATTATCTGAATTATAACAAACCCAATAACCCTATACCAAACCCAAGATCTTATTTCCAGATTAGGGATTTTTCCACCATAATTTCCGGATCAAACCCCTCCCCTATTTATAATCACCCATGAATTTACATTCTATAGATAACAAAAATGGATTCGGGGAGTTAAAACCTTATCTTTAGCCTTCATAATGGCAAAAATCTGTCAAGAAAGCACCTGAGGTCGTCTCCTAGCTCTCAAAGTCAAAACTTGCAGAATAAAATAATTTTGGGTTTATTTCTAACTTAAATTGCGACTGTCCCGCTATAGTGGCCCCCAACCCGCCACAGCGGCCCCACCCTGGCGGGAATAATCCAGCCACAACGGCTTGAACGGAAACAAAATGTCGAACTAAGGGATCCAAACCCCCATTTCACAACACACCTTCATCCCATGACACTCAGAAAACATCCGTTCACACTAATATAAATTCTGGGAGTTCTACTCACCCGAATTCAATTTTGTAAAGTAGTACGGGTTATTTAATGTCTTAGCTATCTACTCACACAATCAATTTCATTATTACACTTCTCATTCATTACCAAATTTCCCTAGACTCTCCTGACTCCGATTTCATCTAAATCTGGACTAGGTTAGGAAATTTCAAGTTACTACTCAAAAGTTTTTCTGATCCAATTATTTCCCCATTGGCTTTTCCCTAACGACAGAATCAAGTCGTTACAATATAAATTTTAAAAAAATATTTAATATTTTGAAAGTAACTGATGGTGTTATACTAAAGAAATTTGCAAAGAAGAAAATTGAGAAAAATATTTATTTGACTCTCTAATTAAAGACACTATGTAACCATGCATGTATATGATAAAAATAAACTAACCACTGTAAAATATCAAAAGCAAATTAATGAATCTGTAAAATAAAATTATGTAAACTAGGAGAAAATAGTGTTATAATTTGTAATTTACCTTTTCTTTTAACAAAACAAATGGTAAACTACAATTGAATAACCTCTTTACTCTTAAAAATAAATTTATATAAAGATACTATAACATTAAAATACAAGAAAAGTTCTATTCTAATAAATTTTAAAGAAGAATGTTCTAACCCCGCGAAGCGCGGGCACATTTACTAGTTCACAGTATAATTAATTGCGAGCTACCATAATGAACAAAAAGAATATTACTGCCTATTTCTAACAATAGTTGTCCACTATTTACTTGGCACACCCCTTAAGAAACTATAAATAGAAGGGTAATTTTACTATATCACCCTTTGAATATAATAAATACGATGTCTTGAAAAATATAATAGGAAAATGACTATGATTAATGATAAGGGTAAATTAGGAACTAAGTGTAAAATTATCCATGGATTTCATAAAGTAGACAAGTATTGTTGGACATCTATTTTTAGTATAGTGGACAAGTATTGTTGGACTGAGGGAGTAGTTGTAAGATAAATGTGATAAGTGAATAACACAAAATCCTTCAAATTGGTATATTCTTTTTATATTCCTATTGATATGTCACAATTTTAGATTTCACGTTCTTTAAGAAACTATGTAAATTTTCCATTGTATCATTATTTAGTGTTCTCTTGATAAGACTTTCAATAAATGAAACATAAATTAATTTATTTTGATTAATTAAATCGACCAATGAACATAAATTAATCATTTAGTTTTTCTATGTTGGTCAAATTCATACTTTCAAGGTTAATAACTCTAAAGGGTAAATAGGAAGAATAATGTTATTTATGTATTGATTTGTGAAATAACAAGTATTATGAAATATCTATTTTTAATAAGAACGACATATAAATATGAAATGTCACGTATTAAGAAATATCTCAGGGGTCACTACTAATATAATCCTTACTATTTCAATTTTATTTACTATTTTGTTTCCACACTATTGTTATTCTATAGTTTTGCCATTTACATAACATACAATTCCTAATAGTTGAGAAATGATAAATATTTGATGGCTAAGCAAATGCCACTACCCAAAAAACTATCAACATGAATGATTATTTTTTTTAGATGAAGTAGACCATACAAGTCTTTATTGCATATATAAAATCATCCTACATAGCCTGATCCGACCCAGGCCCAATAACAATTTAGAAAAAGAAAACAACAAAAAAAGAAACAAATTCAATCCAGGACCTGAAATGTCCGGACATCAAAGAAAAAAGAGGAAAAATAAAATTGATTTATCTCTTCCTCACAACACCGTTGAAATAGCCATAGTCCTCGATTGAGAGAGCGTCAATGAGCTGGAGAGACATCAGGAGCTTCAAATTCAATATCCCACTCCAATCCAAGACTTGAAAGTTGCCGAGCTTAAGGTGTTTTCACCTAAGACATTCCAAGTCTCACGAATGCCATAAAAACAATCTTAATAAAGACTTCTTCCACTCTACAACGACAGATCTGGTGAGTTGACTGATTATGAAGCTTTTGTTGTCCAAAAATCAAAGAGTTAATGGTAAATCTCCATCTTCCTGCCCCTTTTGAGTGTAGATTCTCCAGCTGGACTCATGCCTCTCTATTGCCTGCATATCCCTAGAATTCCAAAAGGGTAAGCTTTTGTTCTTCACGATCCATTTTCCTTTTGTCGATTTCATTTTGATTGTTGTCATGCCCTCATCTACTTGCTATTTCAGAACAATGTTTCGCCATCTTCCTCAACTGTCAGTAGATTGAGCTTAAAAGTTGATACCACTACTTGAAATTCAATATAGATAGGTACTTTATTATTCTCTGAATGTTTTTTTTTCTTGTCACTGATGCATCTGCTTGTAAGTTCCAATGTCTGCTATGTGAATTCACTATTATAATATTATTTTCTTGTTATCTTCTCTACAAAAATCTCCATTTTGGTATCTTTGTATCCTAAGGCTAGGAAGTTTTGCTTTCTCTGTATTGATGATGCCTCTAGCCTCACTTGGTATATCCTGAAAATTTGAGTATGTTAGTCTTTGAGTACCTGCAAAACAGAAAATGTGGTTAGTGAAAAAGTCAGCCAACTGATTTCCTTCTTTGAGTATATGTTCCACTATCACTTCTTTGTCCTTCATAAGCATCTTGATCCTCTCGATCTCCATCACTATGACCCAAGGGATTTCCCAAATTCCATCCAAAATATTCTTCAGAGAAAGAGATTCAATTTCAAGTATAACATGGAGAAGATTATGTTGTACACAGAACTCCAGACCCAATCTTAATGCCACTACTTCTGCCACTAGATTAGTACCATCAAATAATCTCCTGACTTCAGCATAAATTAAATTTCCTTCTCTATTCCTGATACAAAAAGGCCCAGAACATGGGCTTGGATTTCCTTTAGATGCACCATCAAAGTTGCATTTAAAGGACCCCATCTTTGGAGGATTCCACACTACTGTTCTGCAACCAAGAGTGGGAGTGTAATCCTCAAAGAAATTTACCAACCCAGGCCAAGATGTTGGTAATTTTTTTAGCCAAGGGTAGTTATACTTGGCTAACAGAAACAAATTTCTGTTTATTTCTATTTCCATACCCACATATGTCATTCTTCCTTCATGATTAATGGTGTTTCTCCTCTTCCAAATCTGTCATAAGATAAATAAAGGAATTGCATTTAAGAGTATTTGCAACTTAGGTGTTCTTTCTGCATTCAACCATTTCATTACAGAATCCCTTAATTGCAAAAAAGGACCATTAATTCCCCCTGCAGTTACAAATTTGCCCCTTAGCCTATTATCAATTGGACACTTAATGAATAAATGTTCAATTGTTTCCCTCTCATTCTCATCACAACATTTACACAGCACTTCATCACATATCTGGTGTCTTACAAGCACTTCCCCAATAGGAATTCTCTTCTTCCACAACCTCCAAATCAAAAAGGACACTTTGAAAGTTCAATAGCCACAACCTTAAAATTCTGGATTCTCAAATTTAACTAACTTTAATGATAAAATTAATAAAGAAAATTACTCCTTATAAAGTTATTAAATATAGATAAATACAAACCTATGAAGAAATCTTCAGAAATACGCTTAAATGACATTTTATGGCATATATATTATAAAATCCCTATAAATGATTTGATATTAATAAAATGTGAATTTAATACGATATTAATTGTTGATTTCTTACTTATTTAAAATATAATTATCAAAGTCAAATAAGATGGTTTATCTGTGAATTTTGTTTGATATTTAATTTTGTTCGATATAAAATTTTGATTTCTTAAACATCCTCATGAAGCAATTTAAAATGATAAATGGGTTGTTTATTAAAATATAACTTGAATTAGTGATGTTTCATATAAATTGATGAGATCTATTTTCTACATCTCTATTAAGTAAAGGGTAACTTAAAGAAATCTCATCAGTTTAGGAGCTAATTATTTGGATATATGCTAGTTTACAATATTATGAATTATATCAGATTTTGGACTTGAGATACATATATGTGGTGCGTCCAGATATGTTTAGATACATGTATGTCGGATACATGAGGATGAAATTAGGTGTAATTTTTTCTAGATACATTGTATCCGAGTGGATTCACATGTATCTGGGATATATACAACAAATCCTGCTCACCTCTCTTCTTTCTCGTCGTTACTCTGCTTGCTCGCTCGCATATCTGGTATCCCTGATACATGTAACTAGTGTTAGAGGCATGTATCTAGTGTAATTCACATGAATGTGGAATATTGTCACGACCCGAGAGTATCCCCTAGTCGTAACATGGCGTATTCGACCCCGAAGGGGTCTTATACGAGCCACATAGTCATTCATTGCATTCAATAATGAAAATAGTGCGGAATGAAAAACTTATTTACATCCACACATTCAAACTTCATTAAAACAACTTT
>JAJOOO010018068.1:0-14679 GCA_029582685.1 Solanum piurae | reverse complement strand
GTCTATTGATCAATAATTACAAAGCTTTATACAAGAAAATAAGGACTAATCTGCAAATAGTAAAATACTATAAGATAATTTCCTAAACTATGTAACTAATTGCAACTAATATCTGTACAGATCATCTATTCTAGAAGGTGTTTTATTTCGTGTATTTGTTGTGTCACTATTGGGCTGAATGTACACTGTATATACTCTATTTTGAGCCCAATTACATTAAGCCCTTAATGAAGGATAAAACTTCAGCCCAGGTCAGACTTCAAACTTTCTCCGACAAAATCATCCTTGATCTAGAAGCATCAAGTCTTGTCTTAATCATTTCATCTTCTCCATTCTTCTGTGTGTCAATGGAGGAAGAGGAAATCTTCTCTCCAACATATGAAGCAATAATTTTGTCTTCTACTTCAAACTAAGGGTGTAGTATGTATTTAAAATGTAAAGGCTGGTGGGGTGATGGGCGTGGGGATGAAGATGAGATGTGTTGGAGGACTGTGAGGACACAATCAATGTGGAATGACACTTAGAACTTGTATTCTCTGCTTCCACTAGAGAAGTCATTTTTGGAGAACATTTTCTGGAAATGTGGATTGTCATAAGTTGAGCTTGTGGTTTATTGTTATCATGTCCCAAATGCAGTTGGTAGGGAAACAGAGCTTGTCTATTTGCTATTGGGAAACAGAGCTTGTCTATTTGCTACTGGAATATGCTAATAGGCCAAGTCATTTCCCTTTTTCTTGTAATATAAGATACTGCATAAGAAATCCCGTAATGCACCATCAAATTTGTGAAATTATGGATTTACAAACCCATATCTTGAGCATGTGCGTCGTGTTTGATCCACATTTCCATGTTTTGAAGTTACTTGCTTTTATTGTTTATGATTTTTTCTGTAAAGTCAATCGGTTATTCTTGGTGACCCCTAATTAACTTGCCTCGGCAAAGCCATGGAAAAACCAGAATGTGCAATAAACAGAGCAAGCAAATAAAAGTTCTCTTTGCAATTTACATCATGTGAGACTCACAACAAATTCCGGGTATAGGAATTGCTATTTTTGATATGGTGAATGATAGCTGCATTGGCCATACTACTTTTCCTACAAGTTACTACACAGTAACTTGAAAGACGGCTGTATCTTTGAATGGAAAGTTATCATTCGCTAAAATACGAAAAGAGGAGCTTCATGTAGCTAGTCTGCTAAAGGGGCACATATCTTCTATAAAGGCATAATACATAAATGTACTCTTTAACTTAGCCGCATTTCATAATTATGTCCTTCAATTTTGGGTGTGCACAAATTAACACTACTTGTATAAAGTTAAACAATTTGACACTTGAGTCCTATGTGTCTTAATACACGTAGGACATCATGTAGGACACAAATTGCCATGAAGGATGTCATGTAGGACGTGTTGTCTATTTGTTCAATTTTATTACAAGTTTAAGTATCTACTTGTGCACACTAAAAGTTAGAGGGCATGGATGTGACATAAGGCCTAGTTAAAGGACATATTTATGTATTATGCCTTCTATAAAAAGCACTAACTTTAAACTTTAAATCAACTTACTACCCATTTTGAACTGCATAATATGTTTGACGCGGATCGATGAGTACTACCTGTGACTTTAGTCTCAATCTTAGTTTCCTTTTGTATTAATGATAGACTGCATATAAAACTTGAAGTTGCACCATCCTGCCATCAGAGTAGTTAACTATCCTTTTATATTTATTACTATTGTCCACTGCATCGAAGTTGAATGGAAGCACCTTAAATATGCATGCCTCAAGTATAGTTGGTAAGGGAATCGGTATGAAACTCGTCTTTTGTACTTAAAAAGGCAGAAAATTTCCGATGAAAACGATTTTTGCTGCGTTCTAAATGTAGACTGTGCATAGGAATGGCACTGCATGCCTTGCTTTCTATCAATGTGAGGTTCTTTATTAACTGTTGTGTATTATTGAGATTTCAGGAAGTGAAAGTTGCTCACTGCCGACTGCTTGAATCAAAACAGTGAAAAATAGTAAATAATAATTTTGTCTATTGTAAAGTCGTTTAATGAAGGACAAAGATTTAATCAACATTTCTAATGATCTTCATGATTTTACAAGAACTAGTTAAGTGAACTTGGTTTGCGCGTGTGCAACATTAATTAATGATAAATATATATAAAAAGAACAAATTATGACTTATTTGATATTTCTAAGGATATTTATGCTTTTAAAGTAATATAGATATTGTCTATGTTCATTTGTACTTGTCATATTTGGGTCTTAAAAAATGATTTGAGAAATAAGTGATTAATAATAAGGATACAATATAATATAGAAAATATCTTTAAAATATCATCAATGAAGTTATTGCTGACCATTTTTTCATATTAACTTCAAAATTAAGGAATATATTGGCAAATAGCAATAATGATGAAAAAATAAATATATTTTCTAGTTTACTAATACTTTTTAATAATTATATAAATGAAAAATAAAAATGCAATTAATATGATATTATATATAAGACATATATTAGTTAAGAAAATATAAGATGTAACGCTATTTTAATTGATAAAAGGAAATTAAGAAGAAAAAAGATTGTTTTTTTTCACTTTTATATTAGTTAAAGGGTTTTAAAAGAAAACAATTACATAAAATTCTTTAAAAATAATATTTTATTAAAAGTAATGTATTTTAAAAGATATATTAATTAGGAAAAGGTACATTTGTATATGAATTACCTTGTTTGATATGAAAACTTGATGATGCAAAGAATAGAATTTGAATAATAGTCAATATAATTGCAAATCTGATTTTATCTTCACTTTTTTGTAATTAACTTACCTGGTTAGATATGGAAAATTATTTATTTAAAGAAGTTCAATTTGAATAAAAAATCAATTGCATATCTAATTTAGCCTTCACTTTCATTATGTCTAATTTTATATTTGACTTATCTTGTTTGATATGGAAATTTATTAATTTAAGGATATCTAATTTGAATGAAAATCAACTGCATACCTAATTTAGCCTTAACTTTTACTATTTTTCTAATTTTGTATTTGACTTATCTTGTTTGATATGGAAACTTATTAATGTAAAAAAAATCTAATTTGAATAAAAATCAATTGCACACCTAATTTAGCCTTCACTTTTATTATGTCTAATTTTATACTTGACTTACTTGGAAACTTATTAATGTAAAGAAACACAATCTGAATAAAAATCAATTGCATACCTAATTTCACTTTCACTATTTTTAGTATAAATAGGAGTTTGGTATTGTACTATTGGTACAGCCTTGTTCCATCCTCCTCTAATATTTTTGGGCAATCTTTTGGTTTTAGAAATTTTTTGGATCTTAAGAAGTCAACACTTGGATTCATAATTAAAAGTAAGTTATTTATTTTCTTGGTGTTTTGAAGTAATTTAGTTTTATTTCTCTCATGTTGCTTCATGTTATTCCTTTTGGTTTTCTACAATTGTTTCATATGCTTAAATGACTTTTTTTTTACCCGTCTCAGGCTAAGGTTAAAAACAAAGTCAAGAATTTTAGTTTATAAACTTTAATTAACAATTCTTTTTGTTTTTTGTGCATTTTAAATAAATTATTTTTACATACATACTTTTTTTAAATACAAATAACGCCTTGAACTTTTCCCCATGTAACTACAGTGGATTTTTACTGAGTGAGACCTTTGAAAAACACTTCTAAGACATGCCGAGAAATGATGACATTTCAAAGATTTGTTCTAAATTCGTCAAACCACATCAACCCGTTTTCTTCTTCCCTTAGAGAAAATTGTTCCTTTGTTGAAGGACTATTTTTGCAGCAAAAGTTTAATTATAAGGACCATAAGTTTAATGTGAAGTGTTAATTGCTTCTACTTCGACTCTTTCTATGAAACTAATCCCCCCCCCCCCAATTCAAACAATTTCAGAATTTTGCTCTCCTTTAGCCCTAATATGAGTTTCACTACTCTTCTTCTTTGCTTGTTAGGTCGTTTTGTTTCATGATGTTTTTTTTTTTGCTTTGATGTAATATTTTTTTGCCACTTTGATTCAAACATTCATAACGCCTTGTCATGTTGGTGTTAACAATCATGTAATATGTTTGTGTTTTTGTAAAGTTGTCTGTTATTCTACTGGATTTATAGGATGAATTTTATGTTGTGTCTACTTGTAGATGTCATTTGTGCCGGTAGAAACAAGTACCTAAAGAAGTTAAGAAGAAGAAACTTCATCAGATGATTGATACTAGATCTCTATCAGTGTTTAAGCGCCTAAGAGTTGATAGCATCAATAATTTTCATCCATTTGTTCGTCAAAACAATGGAAACACTGTTCAGCAACATGATGTCTTGATTAATCATAAGTTGAATGTTCCTAAAATTTCATCAGTTTATTCAAGATGTGAATGGTTTTCAAACGGTGGGCGTATTATAGATGGATCTAAATTGCCCACTATTTTTTAATATGAGCATATTCAGAAACGAAAACAAGTTAGAGAGACTCTCAAACTTTTTGCTTTTGAATATACTAAGCTTTTGCGAGAAAAGAAAGCAGAAAAACAAGGAAGACGCTCTAAAAGAACAATCAATATAGAGACAACAATGATTTTGAGAAAACAAGGAAAGTGGGTAAATTCTGACTAGGCCTTTGTCCATGCTCCTGGAGTTGAAATTGGTGATCAATTCCGGTTCAAGGTACAACTTGCTATGGTCGGACTACATAACAAAAATTTAAAGGGTATCGATTATGTGAATATTAATAGAAAAAATGTTGCAACTAGCATTATTGATTCTGGTCTATACGAGAATGAGACCATATCTTCTCAAAAGTTCATTTATGTAGGTCAAGGAGGGAATCCTAGAGTATATGTTAATGCGAAAGTGGAAGATCAGAAGCTTGAAAGGGATAATCTTGCCTTGAATAACTGATCAATGGATTTGGGATATTCAGTAAGGGTTATTTATGGTCGTCCAAGAGTTAATGGTGAAAATACCGAGGGAAAATACATTTACTATGGGTTGTACACGGTGACTAAGTGATGGCAAGAAAGAGGTCCAACTGGAAAATACGTTTTCAAGTTTATACTGCAGAGAAATCTTGGCCAACCAGAACTTACTCAGTTAGTCAATGTCAATCATATCCATGAAAATGTTAACAAGGCAACAAAATCTACTATGCAGACAAAGTTTGTTATGGAGTATGATGTCTCGAAAGGGAAGGAGAATATACCAATCCCCGTTATCAATGAAATGGATGATGAGAGACCCCTACCTTTCACATATATTACTAACATGCAATATCCTGATTGATATTATATCATTAGGCCTCAAGGTTGCAGTTGCACAAGTAGATGCTCGACTTTTGAGCAGTGCTCTTGTTCGACTTTTGAGCAGTGCTCTTGTGCTTCTAAGAACGGAGGCAAGTTTCCATCCAACCCAAGAAGCTCTATTCTTAAAGCAAAGACTCTTGTTCATGAGTGTGGTCCATATTGCAATGTCCTCCATCTTGCAAAAATAAGGTTAGCTAACATGGTCTTCGGTACCATTTCGAGGTTTTCAAAACCAAATTGAAAGGATGGGGTTTGAGGTCATCAAATTATATTGCACCCGAAAGTTTTATTTGTGAATATATCGGAGAATTGCTTGATCATAAGGAAGCCAAAATTATAATGGATTATGACGAGTACTTTTTTGATGTTGGCAACTATAATGAATATATCCCCAAAAAGAAGGTTGTAAGTAGTAAAGTCGAGTCAAATTCTTTTAAAAGGAAGGATGAAGATGGATTTACTATTGATGCAGCAATATATGGGAATGTTGGTAGATTTATCAATCATAGTTGCTCACCAAACCTTTGTGCTCGAAATGTCATGTATGACCATGGTGATAAAAGAGTACCTCACATAATGTTTTTCGCTTCCAAAAGTATTTCTCCATTAGAGGAGCTTACTTATCACTACAACCACCGGATTGTCCATGTTCATGATACAAATGGCAATTTTAAGAGAGAGAAGGGTAGATGTGGCTCTCATAAGTGCAATGGGAGAATGTTGTAAATTAATACTTGATGTAGCGTGAGTTTATGATATTTTTGATGCATTACACTTGAAGTTTTTGTGCGTCTTAGGCATTTTTGTTATTAGATATGATTATGTTTGGCATAATTTTGCAGAAAATTGATTTGAAGCAGTTGAAGTTGAATGTAGCTGAACCAGTAGGAATTTGGCAACCTACGAGCTCACTCACGAGCCGTCATTCACTTGACGAGCCATAGGTGGGAGTCGGGGGGTCAATTGTTCAAGAAAGTCTGACCAAAGTGTGGAACCACGGATGCAAATAACTGATCATAGTCTGACTGACGGATCATGGATGCTAATCGTCGATTGAATCAGAGTAGAGCAGTTCCAGTACTTGAACAACGGAGAGACAGGACGGATCGTGTATAGACCTACAGATCGTAGGTGATGATCGTCAATTGAAGACTAAGAATTTTGGCCAACTGCTGAACCACGGAGGAGACTCACGGACCGTTGGCTGATCCACAGTTTGTCATTTGTTGCCGTTGATCGAAACTGCTCAAACCAAATTTCCTATATTTTCTTTTCCTATTTGGTTTAGGATTTAGTTTCAATAAATATAAGATGTATTTTACGTTTTTGGGTTGTTAAAATTTTTGGGATATTTTGTTTCTATTTTGAGGATTATTTTGCAAACATTTTCGACTCTCAAAGCTTTGTGTATGATATTTGCGTTTGATTTTCAATTCAAGATTATTAACTTATTAACCCTAACATGATTCTAAGTTCATGATATATCTTATTAACCCTAACATGAATTGTGAATTCTCAAGAATGAGTAGCTAAATCCACAACTAGGGTTGTGAGAACCATGAGTAATTAACAATGTATGACTATCAATTAAGTAATTCTAAAATAGTGTCGATGCATGTATTGTTAATCCTTTTGTTTAGAATGCTTTCTAGCGATGCGCAATATTAGAACTAGCCTCATTCCTACTTGCCGGACCAACGAGGTAGCGAATAAGAAAGGGATTAAACAACAGAGATTTAGACGTGTTTAGCCGCTATCTAATAGTCGGACCCTAATAGTACAAAGGCTAATCTGGGATTAAGGGTAAAGGTTAGTAAAACATACACCCGTAGACGGACCAAGTTGTGTGGTGAAATTTTCTACTTGGAGGACCAATCACTTAGGAATACCTAACATATCAACTTTGCATGTTAACACTAGGATATAGTTACTATTATTAGGAATACTGCGTTAAGAGCTTGTGGGGAACACGTATGCCCTAGTTTTCATCTCATACTGATATCTCAAACTGCGAATCTTGTTTAGTTGTTACTTATTGATACAAATCAACAAACTGTTATTTTGTTTACAAATCCCCCTTTTTTCCTTTTTTTCGGAAATAGTTTGATTGAACGTAAATAATCGTAAGTTAGTCTAAGTCTAAACCATATTCCTCGTGGGATCGATCCTAACCTAAAAGTTAGGTTCTTTATTTGACAACGACCGCTTATACTTTTTTTGGGGGTGTAATTTCGGCGTATCACTACTCATGTAAAACTATTCATCTGCACTTGATATTTGAAGTATGATTTTATAATCTATGTGCACTTTTCATGTTCAACCTTTTGATCCATTGTTATTCCATTTAGTTTAATTATGCATACTTTGATCTCACGTAACTTGTATTGCGATTAGTGTCCTACCTTTTATGGCTTTTTTGGTCTTGAGTGCAATAGTAGAATGACTTAGATGATTGTATAATTAACCACACATGGGAGTTAAAATTTATTCGTTCTCTTGGTTTTAGCTTATCAAGGCTTAACTAGGTCTCATTTTTTTTTATTAAGGTTAGAACGTCAGAATTCGAATATTGAGATGTGTATTAAGATTTAGATATCTGAATTTGAATACTTATCTAAATATTAAAATGTTGTAAAAAATTGAATAAAAAATAATTAACATCATTTATATGGTTGTTGGTGGAAGAAATGGCTAATGATGACGGTTGTGGGCAGAGGCGGATCTAGGATTTGGAGGTCGTGGGTGCCACATTGTTCAAGTAAGATAAAAGGATCAATTGCTTCAATTTTGGGTTACAATTCGGGTTATTAATCTTTTTTTATTTTTATAAACAAATCGATCAAACATGCATGTTAGTAATATTTTCTTTTAGATATTATGATATTAGAGATAACTAAACAATTCAGTTTTTATTTCCTTTTTGGAATTAGATGTCTTATTCGCTGAAACTTTGAGGGAAAAAAGTTTTTTAACATTAAAAGTTGAGCTTGTATAAACTATCTAATAGTATAAACTTAATATATTCATATTTTATTGATTTTATGTGTTGTTGGAGATATATAGTAGGGAAAGAATAAAAATTGTAGTTCCATCCTAGTCATCTTACTTAGCAAGAACGTCAGTGAAGATCGAAAGAACCTTTAAATTAAAAAAAACTCTAATAATAATATTCATCATTTTTTAACTTATATTTTTTAAAACTACTATTTAAATATATTCTTAATAATATTTATTTGACGTTCATGATCCAGTACTCATTAATTGATAAAGAATAAACAAGTAACACTCATATCAAGAGATTAATAATTAGTGAAAGAGAAAGTAAAAAAAACTAAAAATTAATTGTGAAAATGAGTCAATTTGAATTAATAAAGAATAGTAAATAAATAAGAATGAATGGCTTAAAAAAAAATTAAAGCACTTTACACATTAATGAAAAAGACAAAAGAGAAGAGAAAAGAAAAAAAGGATTAATGAAAAAGACAAAAAAAAAGGAACAAGCAAAAAAATAGGTGTTGGCAGTGAGGTTCGAACCCGCATTGATTGTGTGGCAAGTTATGTCCTTCGCCAATTGGACTGCTCAGCATTTCAATTACTAGGTGGAAAAGTTAATATATATATTGTATTATTTTACATATATACATATATATACAACATTTTCTCCGAGATCATTGGGTGCCGTGGCACCCCCACCTGTCCACGTAGATCTGCCCCTGGTTGTGGGTGCCGATTGGGAATGATGTTGGCTAATGGTAGTGGTATGAGTAGTAATTAGTTGTGAGGATGATTAATAGTAATGGTTGATGGTGGTAGTTGGTAGTGACATCAAATAGTTGTGATAGATGAGAGTGATAGCAAATAGTGGTGGTGACTAATGACAATAATTGACGATATATAATGACAATTGATGGTAATGATTGGTGGTTGTTGTAGTAATGGTGATTGATTGTAATGGTGCCTTGTGGTAGTGACAACTTTTTGTAGTGTCGTGGCAAATGATGGTGGCTTTTGATAGTGGTAGTTGATAATGCTGGGGGACTACAACAGTAGTTGCAAATAGTGTGCGATGATGGTAGCGGTAAATGGATGGAATCAATGAACTATTATCTTTATAGAAATCTTTGACTAGACATCCAATGATGTTCCAACTTTGTTATAAATCTTAATCATCCAAATATATTCAGACCCATTAAGGCCTCATTTATTTTTTTGATAAGATTAAGAAGTTTGAAACTGAATGCATATCTGAGCATTTTATTTAGATATATGAATCTGAATACACATATGAATATTAAGATGAGAAAAGACATAAAGTGACACCAAAAGTTGTCCTGAATTTATGAAAAGACACCTTAACTTTGTGATTGTCCGATCACCCCATAAAAGTATTAAATACCTTTGTAAATATATCATTTTGACCCATTTTCTCCCTATGTTTGTTTGCAGATGACGAGCGTGAATGAAAAGCTTTTCTTTCAAAATGAATTTAAAAGCGTTACATGTCAATTCTTTCTCTATTACTTAATTACTTACTCTTTAAATACATCATCTTTCCCAATTCTTACTAAGAAACCATTAAAGATTGGGAAAAGGGTAAAAAACACCCCTCAGCTTTATTTTATTAGTTGACTATGTCCTTACCATTAAAGTGAAGTTGTTTTTACTCCTGTCGTTACTAATTTCATCATATATACCCCTCATTTGACGGAAATCCCCAAATCAACCAAAATTACCCAATTTCTATTAAAATGACCCGTTTCTCTTTCAATCCAAACCCGACCCACTAAACCAAATTAATTCATACTCAATTAAAACCCAAACCCATTTGTTTAATCTTCTGCGTATCCTTCCACCATTAAAACACTTACTGCTAAAATCTTTGGAGGTACTTTGCTCGATTCTTTTTTGGAACAATTTCATCATTTCATTTTTAACATGGGAATTAGTAAAACAAGGTATCACCAAATCTATAAAGTGCTTAATACTATCACATTTGGAATAACACAAATTGAAAGAAAGAACAATGTTCACCCAAAAATTATTAATAACTAAAAATCATTAAAAAATAATAAGATGGTCGGAGTTTGAAATGAGAGTCAAAAAATTCACCTGAAACGCAGTAAAATATAACAATAAAAAGAGAAAACAATTTAAAAAAGTATTTTTTGACGGAGTTGATTGTTGTTGTCGAAGCTGGAGGGCTGATGAGTTCTGGTTTGCTGAAAATGCAAATCTGCAAAACAAACAAAATCATGAAAGGGAAGGGGAAGAGAAGCATCAATGATGGTGGTTGCTTGTTATTGTTGGGTTTCACGAGCTCATGGAGTTGAGGATGTTTGCGGTGGTTTTTCCGTGTCGATGAGGTGGCGGCGGAAAGGGTTGTTTTGGGGTGGTGATTTCTGTCGATTTGGAGGTGAGTGGTGGTTGTTTGGAGGTGTTTCTGATGTGGTTCACCGGAGTTTCTGGTTGGAGAAGAAAGATGGGTTGAGGGAAGTCGATTAGTAGGGTCGATTTGGGTGTTTTCTGGTGACATTTTGGCTGGAGAAAAGAGGCAGTAAAGGGTGGTCTGGTTCGCCGGAGTTGGCGTCTGATTGTGAGGTGGTTTACAGATTATTTTTCATCGAAGTGGGCTGGTTTAGGTGGGTTTGGTCGCCGGCCGGAAAGTGGGTGATGGTGGCTGTGAAAATGGAAAAAATGGGGTCGTTTAGGGGTGGTTGTTTGGTGGCTGGACAACAACGTGGAGAAGAGAGGTGGGTCGGAAAAATGGGAAAACAAAGGCTGAAGCTATTGCTTCTTCCTCCCCTATTTTTCCTTTGTTCATCTCTTGGGTTAAGTGTTAGAGGGTCGGGCATGAGTTTAAAAATGGGTAACGGGTCGTTTTTTAAGATTCGAGTTAATTTAAGTTGATTTGGGGCTTTCCGTCAAATGAGGGGTATATATGGTGAAATTAGTAACGACAGGGGTAAAAATAACTTCACTTTAACGGTAAGGGCATATTCAACCAATAAAATAAAGTTGAGGGTATTTTTTATTCTTTTCCCGTAAAGATTTTATAAAATAAATCATCTTCTCTCTTGAACGAAATCAACCCAAAAAAGGTAAGAACATTCTAACTTCTTGTTAATTTCCAGTTGTTCAAGGTTTAATTTCTTTAAAATTTGAGAAATCAAGTTATAATAAAATTATAAACTAAAGTTATATGAGATATTACACCCAGTAAATTTATGGAACTTGCAACTCGTATTTCGGGGCATAAAACGTCCCGTCTCATGCCCCTACGTTTTTAAACACTACATATAAGATATAATAAGAAGGATACAATTAGAACTTATTATTATGCTAAAACTTTTTTTTTTTAATTTCACTAGAAACAAAAGAGCTCCAATCAAGTGCATTTTTTTTTTACAAACTTAGGGCGAAAAAAAAAGGAGACGACATTCGAAAATAAATAGTCATTATATCTAAATAATTTTAAAAAAAAATACACAATTGCATGCAACTCCATTATTTTTGTCAAACTTTTTTATTCGACGAAAAAAAATGAGACTCTAAGTTGTTTTTCCCCAATTATTTTGTAATGATAAGAAAATACACAATTAAAATAAATAATCATTGTATTTAAAGAAGAAACATATAGTTTGTACTTCATTAGTTTTGACGAAACAAATTTTATTTGTCTAAAATGATGGAGTTCAAGCTATAGAAAGCATCTAATGATGCTTGCATTAGGGTATATGGTCTACATGACTACATCACACGTGTTATAAATATAAAATACTTTGAGCACTGAACTGTTTTTCTCATAAAATTCGAGTCAAGTTTCTTTTTTAAATTTGTTTGAAAGAAAAAATAGACCGTTATAAACAAATTAGCTGAAGCAAATCATTATTATACTTATTGCACTTGTATTCCTTGTGAAACCAAACATGTATAATAGGAAAGGGAGATTTGTGAATTATGGTAACTTTGTTGGTTTAAATTTTAAGAAAACCCAATTTGAATAGGAATCAATTGCAGACCTTATTGTATAAATAGGACCTTATTGGCATACCGTTCCATACTAAAGCGTTTGATCTTATGAAGCAAGCCAAAACTTCAAGTAAGTTGTTTTGAAATTCTTTGGTTTAATCTACCAAGCGTAATTTTTCTTTTCTTTATGAGATTGCTTCGATAAAATTCATAGCATCTATTTTTTCTTGAACTGAACCGGTCTCCCAGATGAGCTCAATCAAATGCCTTCTACTTCGCCTCTTTCTATGGCACTAATTTCCCTCCAAATTCAAAGTTAGAAACTGCCATTCTCCCCCCCCGCCCCCCCCCAAATTTCTGCTCTCTTTTAGCCCTAATGTGTGTTTCCTTAACTGTAACTTGTTTATTTTGTTCGATTCCTATATTCATAATGCCTTGTCTTGCTAAGTGTTAATAATCATGTAACGTAAAATTAGTTTTTCTAGTAAGGTTTTAAGTTGTGCTTACTTTATAAATTGTAGATTGTAGATGTCTGTGTTAGTGGAAACAACAAATCCCACAAAGATGTTAGGCAAGAAGAAACTATATCAGATGGTGGATACTAAATCTCCCTCCACATTTAAGCGCCTAAAAGTTGATGCTACCCGCAATTTTCCTGAAAATTGTGGTTCAGTTGTTTGTCAAAACAATGGAACAAGAGTCGAGACCACAAGGAATTTTCCTGAGAATTGTGGTCCATTTGTTCGTGAGAACAACGACACCAAAGAGATCAACCCAGAATTTCCACCCACTACAAAGCCTGTAAGAGTCGAGACTACGAGGAATTTTCCTGAGAATTGTGGTCTATTTGTTCGTCAAAACAACGGAACCAGAGAGATGTACCTGGAATTTCCATCCAATACCAAGCGTGTAAAAGTAGACTCTACGAGGAGTTTTCCTGAGAATTGTGGCCCCTGTGTTTCTCAAAAGAGGAATGGAAGTGATACTCAATGCTCTGTTGACGCTGATAGCAAAAGTTGTTCTGAAGTAGCTAAAAATGTGGTTGAGTCAGCTGAGTCAAGTAATTTTGAGGCAACTGGTGTGCGTCCAAAAGAGGCTGGTGGTTCAAGTCATTTAAATACCTCATGTCGACCTACTAATGGAAACCAACCTTCGAAATTGAAAGAAGAAAATCTTATGTATGATGAATCTACTCAACATCATGAAATCCAAAAGCCGTCAACTGATACAAGAAATACATGTGATTGGTTTATAAAAGATGAGCCTATTGAAAATGGACCGGAATTGCCTGCTATTGTTTCACAAGAAAATCTAATCGAAGGTCGAAATGAACCTAGTAAGGAAACAAGCCAGAGTGTTCACCACGAAGAAGTTTCTGACAATGAGTCCAGGAGTTGGGTAGATGATGATGACATTTCCATTTTAACATGCTCCGAGTGGAAGAAAGGTGGCAAGGAGGGTGAGATCATACACAAGTGCTCGGATATTTTAGAAGATGCAGTTGATTTCAAGCCATTGCCCGACATGATACGTCCTGACCAGCACGATGAAATGAACGAAGGCCATTATTTTTTCTATAAGGATTGGGATCAATATGAATCTATGGTCATGTGTGGTGTTTCTGGTCATGGATTGTCAACTGAATATGAACATATTCATAAAGTAAAAGAAGTTAGAGAGACTCTGAAACTTTTTGATGACGTATATACTAAACTTTTGCGAGAAGATAAAGCAGAGAAACCTGAAGGACGATCCAAAAGAAATATCCATATAGAGGCAGCAATGACTATGAAAAATCAGAAAAAGTGGGTAAATTGTGAGTGGACTTTTGGACATGTTCCTGGAGTTGAAATTGGGGATCAATTCCGGTTCAGGGCAGAACTTGTTACGATCGGATTACATCACCAATTTATGAATGGTATCAATTATGTGAATATTGGCAAAAAATATGTTGCAACAAGCATTATTGATTCTGGTCGGTACGATAACTAGGCCATATCTTCTGAAACATTCATTTATGTAGGTCAAGGAGGGAATCCAAAAGTATCTGTTAATGCGAGAGTGGAAGATCAAAAGCTTAAAGGGGGTAATCTTGCCTTGAAGAACTCCCACTACTAAAAAATTGTCAAAAAACGACGGCAAAAAGCGACGGACTGCGTCGCTTTTTTGGTCAAAATTGACGGAAAAGCGACGCTGTCACTTCCGTCGCTTTTTAGCTCGTTGCTTTTCAAAAAGCGACGGACTGCGTCGCTAAAAAGCGACGGACTGCGTCGCTAAAAAAGCGACGGACTACGTCGCTTTTAGAGACGGATTGCGTCTCTTTTAGCGACGGACTGAGTCGCTTCTTTACTATTTTATTTTTTGAATTTTTTTAAAAAA
>JAJOOO010018067.1:0-13674 GCA_029582685.1 Solanum piurae | reverse complement strand
AAAATAAAATCAGTAACCTGAATTATAACCCAAAATTAAAGCAACCGATCATTTTATCTGACTTGAACGTTGTGGCACCCACGACCTCCAAATCCTAGATCCGCCCCTGCTTACTCATACATTGCACAAGTATGACTTGAAGCTACTTATGAAGGCCTAAGACTTGGCTATGAATATAGACTATGTTAATGATGACCAAAAATGGATACTTAGCTTGGATGGGATTATGGGGTCTTATTCATGCATTGCACAAGTATGTTTTGAGGTTACTTGAGAAGTAGTTCTCTTATGATATGAAAGACTAAGGGTGGAGTAATGCTTATATGATGCTTATGTTGGAGACATTGCTTATGATTATGATATTGTCTCTTATACTTATAGTTTATGTTTCATGAAGTATTTCTTATGCTTATGGATTATGTCTTATGTTGACTAACCCTTATGATATTATGCTCTTATGATGTTATGCTAGCTATCATATTTAGTACTTTTGTACTAACGCATACTCTTGCCTACATTCTCATCAAATGTAAGGTTCGGTGATTTGAGTTCCATTCTTGAGGATAGGTTTCTAAGGAGCAAGGAGTTGAAGACTTGGTGAGTCCTCATAGCATCAAGGATAAAGCCACCATTTCCCTTATGCCTTTTCTTTTGTGTTTTGAGACTATTGTTTGGGTTATGTCCCAAGAGTTTATTCAAAAGTTGTATTAGATGGTTTGAGACAAAGTGTAGTAAGACTTCCGCTTGCTTTTATTAAAGACTTTGATTGTATGGATAAAGTTTTTTAAAAAAATTTCCGTACTTTTCTATTATCTTATGTTATGATATGCTAAGGGTTTGTATGAGACCCCTTCGGGGTCAAGTACGCTATATTACATCTAGGGTGTACTCTTGGGTCGTGAAAAACTTATTAATCAGAGCACAAGACTTACAATGTTTCTAGGATTGTCTCAAACCCACATCTAGTAGGGTATTGTTCATAAATGTTAAGCGCGCCACATTTATGAATAGGAGGTTATTGGATGTTTAGGAAATCTCAGTTCTTCATTCTCTAAGTCGTGCCATAGAGTTTGGCTCTAGTAGGTCCTTCTTCTAATCCATGCCCGTTGATTTTCAGGGTATGGATAATACAAGGGCAAATGTTAGGAGAGATGAGGAGGCAATGTGGATCAAGAGGTTCCTCTCCAAGTTCCACAACAAGCTCCTCCTCAATCTCCAATTGACCCTATAGGGGAGAATGTGAATCATGCGGAGTTTAGGTCTACTATGCAATTGTTGGCTCAAGCTGTGACGGCTCAAGTCAATAGAGGGATGGTAGCTCCAGTGAACCTTAATGTGAATTCCACTGCTTTAAGGGTGAGAGAGTTTTTGAGGATGAACCCTCCGGAGTTTTATGGCTCCAAAATAGAGAAAGATCCTCAAGGTTTTATAGATGAGGTGTATAAGGTGCTTGCTATCATGGGGTTGACTTCGGTAGAGAAAGTGGAGATAGCCGCTTATCAGTTGAGAGATCTATCACAAATATGGTATGAACAATGGAAAGACAATAGGCTGGTAGAAGGGGGCCAATAGAGTGGGAAGGGTTCAGAGAAGCATTCCTTGATAGGTTCTTTCCCCGAGAGTTGAGGAAGGCTAAGGTGGAAGAGTTTATTAACCTTAGGCAAGGTAGCATGAATATTAAGGAGTATGTCTTGAAATTTACCCTACTATCCAAGTATGCTCCATCTATGATGGCAGATCCGAGAGATAGGATGAGTAGGTTTTTGACGGGTGTGTCCGACTTGGTTGAAGAAGAATGACGTATGTCAATGCTCCTTTATGACATGGATATCTCTAGGCTTATGGTGTATGCCCAACAAATTGAGGAGTCAAAGCTTAGGAAGAGGAATAGGGAGGCAAAAAGGGCTTGGACCGGTGATGGGAATTTCTCCAATGCTAAGTCTAATGGGCAAGGTAGACCTAAGTCTAAACAAAGTATTCTTGTCAAGACTCTTCCAACACCCCAAGGTTTGAACAAGAGAAAGGTAGTGGGTCTTCATTTCCTAAGCCTACTAGCACCAAGTGTGGGAGGAATCACCATGGTAAGTGCCTAGCCGACATGGATGGTTGTTATGGGTGTGGAAAGAGTGGGCACAAAATGAGAGATTGCCCGATTCTTAATTAAGGCTAAGGGAAGGGAGGATAAACAAGTTGCCTCTAGTGGTCCGGATGAGAGTACTTAAAATAAGAATAAGTTCTATGTCCTCCAAGCTAAGAATGATCAAGAGTGACCTCCTACTATGACTACCAGTATGTGTTTCATTCTTTATTAGATTCCGGTATTGTTTGGTCTTTTGTGACTTGATATGCTAGACTTTGAAGTTGTCTTTAGTATGAATGATGTTTAGAAGAGTTTGTATAGGCTTAATCCCAAGGGAGGATATGGTGTGCTTATCTAGCAAGGTTATTAAGTGTTTATATGTTGCCATGATTTCCTTATATGCATGTTCATGAAAAAGTTTAGGTTTTGATAGAAATGACTTATATGCATTGTTTTACCTCATGTTGTAGTGCATTGAGTAAAGTGGGCTATTTGACTACATGAGATGAATATATGAGCATGCCTTAGTTTAGAGTTGAAAGATTCCTCCTTGAATAAAATGCTTTTTGAGAGTAAAATTGCATTTAGGCTCCATGAGTGTATGATTAAACATGTTTTATTTAGGAGAAGGTAGTTCCTTCTATAATATGAGAAATGATGAATTTCATGCATTTAGGGTTGTTAGATGTAGTTCCTACTCCCTTGTGTTGCATTGAGTATGTTTAGTTTGGGATTGAAGTTTCCTACTTTGTTCATGTGCATTTAGATGAGTTGAATGCATAATGGGCTGCTAGTCTTGAGTCGTTCCCTTTAAAAAGTGTTTAGAAATGTCATTCGAGGACGAATGTTCCCAATGGGGAGTTATTGTAAAACCCCAGAAACTAGTAAGCTAAACTAAAGGGTTCAGAGCTTTACGTTAGGGTTAGAATCGAAAAATGACTTCCTGTACTTAGAATGAGGGGTTTAAGGGTTAAACATCAAGGTACGATTCCCCAAGGACCAACCAAGGGTCCTTGAAGAGGACCTTAGAAAACCACCCTAAAATAGTCCCTAAATCTGCCTAGGCAGCATCCACGAGGGGGACCCACTCCCCATGGATGGGCCTCATTGGTCAAAGTCCCCAAAAACTAGCCACAGACTACCATCCACAGATGACCAGTACGGTCCGTGGGTGGACCCACAGTCCGTGACATGGTCTCGGGGGTTGGGGCAGTGTGCTCTTTAAGTTGGTTAAGTTTTGGGGTTAGGGAATATTCTAGAATCAATTAGTTATTAAGTAGGGTTAGTTTATTAGTACTTAGGACACCTATATAAAACTATTAGACCATTAATTATAGGATTCCAAATCATTATTTTAGATTCACAAAAGAGACCCAATTCCCTCCCAAAAATCCTCTCTCTTGAAAGTAAAGAAGAACAAGAGAAGAAAGCTAGGTCAAATTCCTCCATTGTTACAAGATTTTGTGAGGGCTTTGAATTAAGGTATGATGTCTTATTCATACATTTCCCCTAATTGTGAAGACAAACCCCCAATTCTAGCTAGGGTTTCTTCCTATATTGTGGGTAGTGTTGAGTATGATTCCAATTGAGTGGATAGTACTTATTTATGATCGTTTTAGTTTTGATTCATGATATTATGATTATATTACATGCTTTCCATGGTTAACCCTAGTCTAATTGATGAAATTGATATTATGTGGGTTTATTCCATGAAAGGTGAAATTGAGGATTCATAGGAGATCTTCTAGAATTGATGTTATGAGTAGTAATTGTTCAAGAATAGGAACATATAGACATAAATTGAATTAGATTGTAGTATATATGATGGATCATGAATAGTAAATCTTGAAGTTGAACCTTTATAATGAATTATAACTAGAATCACTTGATAATGAGAATGTGATTAGAATGCCTTGAAATCTAGGTATGTATGATGATTGTAAGAAGTAAAGCTTTGAGAGTAAGACTTGTAGTCATGAATGTTGAATCACTAGGGCTTTGAGAGTAAAGTTAATGTGATGAATTGTGTATGTTAAGGCTTTGAGAGTAAAGTCTATATGAGAATAGAGGTCTAATAGGGAGAATTGTGGTGAAAGGCCTATACTCACCTAACCTACCTTATAAATGCTTGAATGTATAAAGTGATAAATCACTTGAACATGGATTGATTGTCAAGGACATTCTTCCACGAGACATGAATATTGAGCAAGGCTTAACAATGAATCTAAGGGGTGTATGCTTGGCCACAAATGGACATTGACAATGAGAGAGGGAGAGTCACACAAGGTAGAGTCTTGGCTCCAAGTTGAGAGGAGAACTACATCTAGTTTATGTGAGTACTATACAAGTTAAAAGGGGGAACTCCACAACACCAAAAGACATTTTTAGCGGCAATTGATTTTCCTTTTAGGGGCAATATTTATTGCCACAAATACATTTACAGGCATTTGATTAAATACCATTGGATCCAATGCCGCTAAAGCCTTTAGTGACATTTATGTCGAGTGCCGGTAATGTAACACCCCAAGATACTAACCAATAGTCGCATGTCGATTTACCGTTGCTTAATTACTACAATATGTTTTATCCTCATTTTGGGAACTTGAAATTTTGTGATATTTGCAAACTTGTTTAACATAAATTGTGATCGTAATTTAAGGGATTGTATTGGGGTGTTTACGTAATATTATAATTATAATTATGTATAACTTGAAATGGAGGTGAGGGATATATATATAGGTATATATGTATGCATTTTAGGTAGCACACTTTTATTTAGGAAGCCACCTTTTAGTGACAATTGTATATGTGATAAGCTTCACTTTTGAGACTATATTTTGACACCTCCTCTAGTGAAATTCGTTTCACCTGAAGTCTGAGAACCTTAGAACATTATATAACCAGTTGTTCTTTAAAATCACAAGAGAAAAACTTGGTCCTTTTGGCTGGAATTCGAGACACACACTTCTCTTTGGTTGTATATACTCGTGTACAAGTTGAAGACCTTGATACGTTGGTTGGTCTACGATTTGAACTCTTGAAGTTGTGTTGGACTGTTTCTGTGCTAAAGAACTGAGGTTTGTGTATAAACTTGTACTTGTACTCTTTTTACCTATTGGTATATCTAAAAGCTTATCTTCGTACCTTGGTTACCTCTTGTCACTTTGCATTATCGCGTTGATATCCCTAAAGATATTAAAGACACTTGTGTAACTCGCCCACTTGTACGGATTGTTTGATCACCTGGCACTCTTGTTGGGACCTTGTCCTTCTTGTGGCTGTGACTTTGTCACTATTGGCATGCCTCTTGATTCGGATCATTTGCAATCTTGACTCTGGATTTTTAGTCTATCTTAAGAATGGAAGTTGTCCATTTTAAGTACGAACTAGAAAGCCATTTTTAATATGGTTGTTGGTTCTCTTGATTATTGGGCATGGCCCTTCTTGATACAAGGTGTCGACCCTTCTTGATACATGTTTGTGCTTGGTGTGGCGACATGATGTATATATTGGACGAGCCTTGTTATTGAATCTCTTGGAAAATGGTGCTATGACCGTTCTTGAAATTTGGATCTTTAAATATCAAACTTGATTCTCTTTGTATATTGTTTACTTGAATTATTGATTCTGTTTCAATTGTGCTACCCATGACTTGAGAAAGGTAGCTTGGTGAATATGAGTGCTCCGAACCTAGATTTTTTACACCAGTAAGCTATATGCTTAGCGATTGTTATTTCTATCATAGGGAATATTCGAGAGGATGCATGAAGCTGGCCATTGGAGATGAGGATTTTGAGAGCCTTATGGAAGATCACATTTGCATGTAGGCATCTACATTTTGTATAAACCTTGGGAATTGTACATGATCTATGTGTTTTATATTTACATGAAATTTTGAGGGCTAATTTGATCATGTACCATGGGTTGTAATAAGTATTTCTATATGTTTTGTTCTTTTGTGGTGTGTAAACCCAAGTCTTGTAATATACTAAATTTACTATTTGTTTTGAATGTTTGTGTAAAGCATGAACCGGCTAATTTTGGTAGTCGGAAGTTGGTAATATCTTTTTTGTATCATTTTTAAGTGTGAGGATAATATATGCATGAAAATCTCGTAAGTTATTTGCTTAGATTATCTTGGAAGGGTTTTTCTGCCATAAGTTAAAATTCTACGCAGTTTTAATTTGACGCAAATGAATGTTTAAATGGGCACGATGCACATCCTTATCTATTTTTTTTTTTTGAACCTATCCCCCCACTAGATTTTAATCAATACTCCCTACATTAATCTCTTTTAAATGTCGCAAGTATTAAAGTAGATTATTTATTAAGTGGTAGTATCCTAGAAAGGGTCGCTACAAGTTTTGGTATCAAAGCCTAGGTTTGTGGTTCTAGGACTTTTACTGTGAATTACTTGTATACTTGTTCGCTTTCGAAAAAGGTTTTATGTGGATTATTGTTCACTTACATGGTTTATAATATTTTTATCGCATGTAGAGTGCATATGCATCAAGTACATGTCCCTAATGCAATGTGATCTTCCCTTTTGAAGGAATTAAGTTATCGCCTCTTCTTCTAACAGACCTATGGAAGCTTCTCATGAAGGTTCGGGTACCTTTGTTTCCCAACCTCATGCACTGGAAGGAGTTGGAGAATATTTCTCGAATCAATATGTTCCCCACACCAGTGAGTCTGAAGTGGGAAATCATCAGGATGTAAGAGTTGGTCCACCTTTTCACATGAGTAGTGGTACTCAAGCCATGAATCCTCCTTTTCAACAAATGGCTGAATTCTTCCACCACATGGCTGAATCGATGCATGATCTCAACGGGATTAACTTTGAGAAAATGAGGAAAATGGGTGGAGTGGAGTTTGAAGGCACTGTTGATCCCACGGATGCTGAACAATGGCTGGAGCGCATGGAGAGGGGATTTGAGCAGTTGGAGTGTTTAGATGTTGCCAAATTTAAGTATTCTATTTCACTATTACAAAATGATGCTTATGATTGGTGGGTAAGTGTTTCGAATGCCAAGGTAAAACCTCCTGTTCTTACTTGGGATGATTTTCTTAAGGAATTTCGTATGAAGTATGTCCCACCTTCTTATTGTGATGCAAAGAAAAAGGAGTTTTTGAATCTAAGGAAACGAGGCATGTCTATTGCTGAGTACCAACAGAAGTTTCTAAGGCTCTCTCGTTATGTTGGAGGTATTATTAAAGAGGAAAAAGACAAGTGCAGGAAATTTGAACATGGTTTAAATGATTCCATTAGGAAGAATGTGGCGATCCTGCAACATGAGAACTTTTGTAAGTTAGTGTCTACTGCTTTTACTTGGGAACGGCTTGATAAAGAAGAAGCTAGTAGAAATGAAAACAAATTCCGAAAGCTTAGACCAGATTTTGGAATTCCATCCAAAAGGGGAAGGTTTGATGATTCTAAGGCTGGTAGTGTTAAAAGGCCACCTCAACAAAAGCAAAACAGATAAGAATTTTCTACATCTAGCACTCCAAATTATGGCCAAGGAAAGCCTCACGTTCCTACTTGTCCACAATGTGGAAAGAATCATTATGGTACTTGCAGGAGAGCTTCTGGTGCATGTTTCAATTGTGGGAGCTTTGATCCTAAAGTGAAGGATTGTCCTAATCCTAATAATGCTCGTTCCTTGAGAACTAAAGGCTCAGTTCATAAGCCTTCTATTAATCCTCCTCAAACTAATAGAGGTGCAAGACTTAAAAACACCCAAGCAACAGGTACAAGTAGAGATAATAAAGCTAGTGGACCAAGGGCTACTGCACGTGCTTATGCTATGAGGCAGAGGGATGATCAATATGGACAAGACGTAGTTGTCGTTAAATTTCACTTATTTGGCTTATGTGTGTTTACACTGTTTGATCCTGGTTCTACACATTCCTATATTTGTTCATCACTTGTTCTTCCTAAAAATGTGAAATCTGTGAGACTTAATTATGATGTGCTGGTTGAAAGTCCTTTAGGTTATCAAGTGGTGTGTAATCGAGTTTACCAAGATTGTCCCTTCGTGATTCAAAACCTAGTCTTCCCAGTTGATGTGATTGAAATGCCCTTCAAGGATTTTGATGTTATTATCAGGATGGATTGGCTTTATAAATGTCATGCAGTGGTAGATTGTAGGTCTAAGCATGTGACTTTTAAAGATCCTACATTTTCACATATCATTGTTCAAGGTGAAAGATCATTGACATCTAGTATTATTTCTGCGGCCTTGGCAAGAAAGTTGATGTGTCAAGGTTGTGGGGCATACCTTGCTCACATAGTTGATACACAGTTGGAGAGTCCTTGTATCAAGGACATACCTGTTGTATTTGATTTCCCAGAAGTCTTCCTAGAAAATCTTCCTGGGTTGCCACCGAAAAGAGAGGTTAAATTTTCAATCGAGCTTATTCCTGGATCTACCCCTATTTCTATCATTCCTTATAGAATGGCTCCAACATAATTAAGAGAATTAAAATCTCAATTGCAAGCACTTCTTGAGAAAGATTTTATTCGACCTAGTGTTTCTCCTTGGGGAGCCCATGTTTTATTCGTAAAGAAGAAAGATGGCACTCTTAGGCTTTGTATTGACTATTGAAAATTGAACAGAACAACAATCAAGAATAAATATCCACTACCAAGGATCGATGATTTGGTTGACCAACTGAAAGGTGCTAAAGTATTCTCAAAGATTGATTTAAGGTCTGGATATCACCAATTGCGTGTTAGAGAGAAAGATATTCCTAAAACTGCTTTTAAAACTCGGTATGGTTAGTATGAATTTTGGGTGATGCCATTCGGATTGACAAATGCTCCTGCGGTATTCATGGATCTAATGAATCGAGTATTCAAGCTTTATCTTGATTAGTTTGTGGTTGTCCTTATAGATGATATTTTAATTTTTTTTCCAGAAGTAGTGAAGACCATGATAAACACCTCCGGATTATTTTGCAAATTTTGAAGGAGAAAGAACTTTATGCAAAACTTTTCAAGTGTAAATTTTGGCTTGATGAAGTTGCTTTTCTGGGACATGTTGTATCAACCGAAGGCGTGAAGGTGGATCCTAGTAAGATACAAGCAGTTGTTAAATGGAGACCTCCCAAAATTCCAACCGAGGTAAGAAGTTTCTTAGGCTTAGTAGGATACTATAGAAGATTTGTGAAAGGCTTTTCCATTATCGCCACCCCTTTGACTAAGCTCTTGCAGAAGGAAGTAAAGTTTATTTGGGATGACAAATGCCAAGAGAGCTTTGAAACTCTAAAATCCTTGTTGACTCAAGCGCCTATACTTACTCTACCAATTGAAGGGAAAGAATATGTAGTATATAGTGATGTTTCTCACAATGGTCTAGGATTTGTTTTGATGTAAGAAGGGAAGGTAATTTTTTATGCCTCTCGGAAATTAAAACCGCATGAATTGAATTATCTTACTCATGATCTTGAACTTGCTGCTATAGTGTTTACTTTAAAAATATGGCGGCATTATTTGTATGGAGAGAAATGTCATAAATTCACTAATCACAAGAGCTTAAAGTACATGGTACTCAGAAGGAGCTAAACCTAAGACAACGTAGATGGCTTGAACTCATCAAGGATTATGACTGCATGATTGATTATCATCCAGGTAAAGCTAATGTGGTTGCAAATGCCTGAAGTCGAAAATCCTTCGCAAGCATTTCTTTTAGTCCTTTGCCCTTGCTCCTTGAGTTAAGAGCCATGAATGTTTGTTTCACACTTTATTCAAATGGTTCGGTTATTGCTAATTTGCAAGTAAAGCCAATATTACTTGAACAGGAGAAAGAAACACAAAAGTTAGATGAGAAACTTGTAAAATTGACCAGAGAAGTGCAAAATGGGGAAAAACTTGATTTTACATTAACAAAGAATGGTGTCTTATTTGATCAAAATAGATTATGCGTCCCTAATGATGGAAAATTGAGGAGAGAAATATTAAATGAAGCACATACTTCACCATATGCAATGCATCCTGGAGGTACAAAGATGTACCAGACCATCAAAGAACATTATTGGTGGAATGGTATGAAGAGAGACATTGTGGAGTTCATTTCAAAAAATGTTTGGTTTGTCAACAAGTAAAGGCAGAACATCAGGTACCAGTTGGTTTACTACATCCCTTGTCGATGCCAGAATTAAAATGGGAGAGAATAACTATGGACTTTGTTTCTGGACTTCCTCGCACTCGAAGAAATCATGATGCAATATGGGTGATAGTGGACATGCTAACCAAGAGTGCTCACTTCTTAGCAATTATGATGGATTACTCACTTGAGCGTTTAGCCGAATTGTACATTAATGAGATTGTAGGACTACATGGGATCCCTGTGTCTATTGTATCTGACTGAGACCCAAGGTTTACATCCAGATTTTGGGGTAACTTACAGGATGTTTTGGGTACTAAGTTGAAATTTAGCACTTCGTTCCATCCTCAGACAGATGGCCAGTCGAAAAGAGTGATACAAATTTTGGAGGATATGTTTCGAGCTTGCATTATGGAGTTTGAGGGTAGTTGGGACAAACACTCGGCTTTGATAGAATTTGCTTACTATAACAGTTACCAATCGAGTATTGGAATGCCTCCCTATGAAGCCTTGTACGGAAGGAAATGTCGAACCCCTCTTTGTTGGAGTGAAATTGGTGAAAGAAAGCTTATTGGTCAAGAAATTGTGCAACAAACAGATGACAGGGTAAAAATTATCAAGGATCGTCTAAATATTTCTTCGGATAGACAAAAGTCGTACGCTGATCTTAAAAGGCGTGACATTGAATATCAAGTTAGAGATAAAGTATTCTTAAAGGTGTCTCCATGGAAAAATATTATGAGATTTGGCCAAAAAGGAAAAATTAGTCCCCGATTTATTGGACCTTATGAGATACTTGAAAGGGTTGGACCTGTTGCATACAAATTGTCTTTACCACCTGAGTTAGACAAGATCCACAATGTCTTCCATGTTTCTATGCTCAGAAGATATCGTTCTGATCCATCTCATGTTCTTCTAGTTGAATATATTGAGGTTAATCCTGACTTGACGTATAATGAAGAACCTATCATAATTCAAGCTCGAGAAGTAAAGCAACTTAGGAACAAGAGAATCCCCTTAGTAAAGGTATTTTGGAGGAACCATTTTGGAAAAGAAGCTACCTGGGAGAGAGAAGAAGACACGAGGACCCAGTATCCGCACTTGTTTCGGGACTAGTGTAAGGTTATTTCGAGAGGAAATTTCTTTAAGAGGGTGAGAGTTGTAACACCCCGAAATACTAACCAAGAGTCGCATGTCGATTTACCGTTGCTTAATTACTACAATATGTTTTAACCTCATTTTGGGAACTTGAAATTTTGTGATATTTGCAAACTTGTATAACATAAATTGTGATCGTAATTTAAGGGATTATATTGGGCTGTTTACATAATATTCTAATTATAATTATGTATAACTTGAAATGGAGGTGAGGGATATACATATAGGTATATATGTATGCATTTTGGGTAGCACACTTTTATTTGGGAAGCCACCTTTTAGTGACAGATGTATATGTGATAAGCTTCACTTTTGAGACTATATTTTGACACCTCCTCTAGTGAAATTCATTTCACCTGAAGTCTAAGAACGGTAGAACATTATCTAACTAGTTGTTCTTCAAAATCACAAGAGAAAAACTTGGTCCTTTTGGCTGGAATTCGAGACACACACTTCTCTTTGGTTGTATATACTCATGTACAAGTTGAAGACCTTGCTACGCTGGTTGGTCTACGATTTGAACTCTTGAAGTTGTGTTAGACTGTTTCTGTGCTAAAGAACTGAGGTTTGTGTATAAACTTGTACTTGTACTCTTTTTACCTGTTGGTATATCTGAAAGCTTATCTTGGTACTTTGGTTACCTCTTGTCACTTTGCATTATCGCGTTGGTATACTTAAAGATATTAAAGACACTTGTGTAATTCGCCCATTTGTACAGATTGTTTGATCACCTGGCACTCTTGTTGGGACCTTGTCCTTCTTGTGGCTGTGACTTTGTCACTATTGGCATGCCTCTTGATTCAGATCATTTACAATCTTGACTCTGGATTTTTAGTCCGTCTTAAGAATGGAAGTTATCCATTTTAAGTACGAACTAGAAACCCATTTTTAATATGGTTCTTGGTTCTCTTGATTATTGGGCTTGACCCTTCTTGATACAGGGCGTCGGCCCTTCTTGATACCTGCTTGTGCTTGGTGTGACGGCATGATGAATATATTGGGCGAGCCTTGTTATTGAATCTCTTGGAAAATGGTGCTATGACCGTTCTTGACATTTGAATCTTTAATTATCGAAGTTGATTCTCTTTGTATATTATTTACTTGATTTATTGATTATGTTTCAATTGTGCTACCCATGACTTGAGAAAGGTAGCTTGGTGAATATGAGGGCTCCGAACCTAGAGTTTTTACACCACTAAGCTATATGCTTAGAGATTGTTGTTTCTATCAAAGGGAATATTCGAGAGGATGCATGAAGCTGGCCATTAGAGAAGGAAATTTTCAGAGCCTTAAGGAAGATCACATTTGCATGTAGGCATCTACATTTTGTATAAACCTTGGGACTTGTACATGATCTATGTGTTTTATATTTACATAAAATTTTGAGGGCTAATTTGATCATGTTACCATGGGTTGTAATAAGTATTGCTATATGTTTTGTTCTTTTGTGGTGTGTAAACCCAAGTCTTGTAATATACTAAATTTACTATTTGTTTTGAATGTTTGTGTGAAGCATGAACCGGCTAATTTTGGTACTCGGAAGTTGGTAATATCCTTTTTATATCATTTTTAAGTGTGAGGATAATATATGCATGAAAATCTCGTAAGTTATTTGCTTAGATTATCTTGGAAGGGTTTTTCTGCCATATGTTAAAATTCTACGCAGTTTTAATTTGACGCAAATGAATGTTTAAATGGGCAAGATGCACATCCTTAACTATTTTTATTTTTTTGAACCTATTCCTCCTACAAGATTTTAATCAATACTCTCTACATTAATCTCTTTTAAATGTTGCTAGTATTAAAGTAGATTATTTATTAATGGCAAAAGTACTCATTACCCCCCTGAACTTGAAACTTTTTATACGGTGTACACCTAAACTAAATTTCATTTTAATTACCCCCTGAACTTGTTTATTCCTCCGTCGCGTACACCTTTTTCGTCCACCTGCTCCTATTGTGACTACATGCGCGCGACAGCTGGCAAAAGTGGTGATGTGGATTTCCACCTGGATAAATAATAGCCACCTAGATAAATTATTATTGCAAAAAATAAATTTCTTAAATTTAAAATTCATTGTTTAAAAGTTATTTTTGAATAAGGGCTGATTTCGAGGAACTTCTTCTGGATTTGGGTTTTTCTAGACGTGAAGTTGGTCGATTAAATTTCAAATTTGTCTGAAATTCTTACCAAGTAAGTGTTAATCTTTGTTTCCCTTACTTTTCATTTACCTTTTTCCCTATTTTTCGTTTAAAATATGCCAAATATTAAAGAAAAATGGAGATTTTACGTTTTTTTTACCGTTGTAGCTTTGTGATGTGGCAAAAAAT
>JAJOOO010018066.1:0-13676 GCA_029582685.1 Solanum piurae | reverse complement strand
ACATTTGATAAATCTTGATATAATCATTGCAGTGAAGTTGAAATTCATACATATTTTGCAACTTTTTTTTATTGCACCTAACAATGATCAATCAAACACGAGTAACAATATATACTACATTAAAAGGAACATGAGCATATGATAAATCAATTAAAAAAGAGAGAGAGAGGATGAAGAGGCGACCACCCTAAAGAACACAAGCTCCAAATACATATAAAGATTGTCAAATTAAATATTTTTAAAATTTTAGTAAAATAATTTATAATATTTTTTGGTTTATTTAAAAAATAGTATAATGATGTTTTTCTCCAAATTTCTTATGATTCATTTAGTCTCAATGTTCGGAAAATCGATATAGACAATGCACTTTGTGATTCTTTTTTTTTAATATAGGTATATATGTATATGTATTTATGGTTCTTTTTCTTTAAGAAAATAGGTTTCAAAAAGATTATATATATATGCTCAAAACATATACAAAATTTCTTGAAATTCTTTTCTTTCTTTACTTCCTATTAAGAAAAATATTTATTTTTTTCACTTATAAGTACACTACACGAGTATTTATAGAAGATTTAAGTGATAAAAAATCATAGAAGAATATATAAATTAAAGATCTTTTTAAAAAATAATTGAATTGCATGATCGATTTGCACGTAAATTCTATTGAAAATATTTCAAAACCGCGCGTAGCGCGGCCAAATTCACTAGTAATATAATAATAATAATAATAATACTTATATATGTAGCAATTACATGTGCACCCACATAAATGGTAAGTTCATTAAAAATTCTTACCTTCGGTGGTCGATCTTTGCAATGACGATTGACGCCGCAAACAAAATTTTATACGCCGGTTTCTTTCTTCTTTCAATAAAATAATTAGTTATTAAAAGTGACAAATCCCACTAATTTAATTTGATTATATGGGCAAATGGTAAAGGATATTAAATAAATTATAGACTTGACCCATTAACTATCAACTATATTAATTATTTAATAAATATCCGTTAAGTAAATAATTGTAGTTACTAAATATTTCAAAATTTTCATATAAAATTTTACGGGAAGTCAAAATAGCCCTAGAGCTCAAAATGACCTTGCGGGTCATTACAACACTTAAACTTGTATAATATTGAACAAGTAGACACAGTGTTCTACATGGCATAATACATGTAGGATGCCATGTAGACCACAAAATTTCCATATAGGGTGTCATGTAAGACGAATGTGTCCAGTTGTTCAATTTTATACAAGTTTACCAAAATTAAAGGTCATAGTTGTCAGATGATGCCAAATTAAGATTCATATTTATATATTATGTCTTATATATATATATTTAGTCTTTGTTTAGTATGATTCTTAATTATTTTTTATTAAAGGGAAAAATATTTGAAATATATTTAAACTTTGACCGAAATTGTTGTAACAATCCCAAATTTTGGGAATGACCTTTAACCCCTGCGCTATTTAAAAGTATATTTTAAAGGTATATATGTGCCCACGTGGACATTATAAATATTGCATCATTATAAATAGTAACTTGTCCATGTGGGCACATATATATCTTTAAAATACAGTATTAAATAGTGCAGAGGGGTAATAGGTTCTGCTCAAAGTTTGGGAATGTTACAACAATTTCGGTCAAAATTCAGATATATTTCAAATCCTTTTCCCAAAATTAAAAGGAGTATTTTTCAAGTGCACCGGCCATTTCATTCATATTTTCTCTGATATCAATGCGATTTATTTCACAATGTTTTCTGGCAATGTGATTGAATTTCTTGTTGAAACACAAGTAGAGGGAGGATTGATCAATTGTGAGCCTTTTGAAAATTCGAAGTTCTTTTGTTTCCACCTCAAAGTGAAACGTAGTATTCATCTGTCCCATTTTATATGAGTTAGTTTGATTTAATATAGAGTTTTAAATTATTATTTTTTGAAATTTGTCTAAAATAAGTGATAGATGTTTGTGTGACTATAAATAATTTCCTTAAGGGTAAAATAGTCATTTTAAAATTAAATTATTACGTAATATAAAAATGTGTCATTCTTTATAGAATCGACTAAAAAGAAAAGTGAGTCATATATACTGAGACAAATGAAGTATTTAATTCTTTCTTTCTATTGGTGCTCCGAATATGAAGTTTTGGGAGGAGAAACATTTTTATCTGAAGTTTGTTAATAATAGCTAATACAAGTTAAATAATTTGACAAAAAAATAGGTATAAGTTAAATTTAGCTGGATTAAAACTAATTAGTATTGTTTCTGCATTTGATATTCTTAAAGAAATTAGGGGATAGACAATAAATCTGTTCGTGGTCATGTGAATCCAAACAATAAATTGCTATTATTTTAGGGAGAGCCATATTTATATCCTCAAAGGCACCAAATTTTGATTAGAAAATTAAACTATTTTTAATATGTATTTGATTAGTCAAATTTTGGAAAAAAGATTTTTTTTCTATTAAAAATGGGAAAATAACTTTTTCAATAAAAATAGAAAAAACAAGTCTTCTAGTCACCCTATACTGTTTCTAAAAATAGTAATTAAGAAAAAAATAGCGACAAATAATAATATTTGATTTTAATGATTTATGCAGGGGATTACAGTCTTTATAAAATGCTTGTTGGGATTTCACCATGAATGTGGAGGCAAACTTTGATCACAATCGTGATAGTATGTAACTTGGGGATCACCACTTGGAGACAAAAGAATTTTTCGTATGCGGAAAACTTGCGGATCACACTTGGAGACAAATAATTTTTTGTATGCAGAAAACTTGCGGATTACCACTTGGAGACAAAGACTTTTTCGTATGCAGAAAAATCGCGGATCACCACTTGGAGATAAAGAATTTTTCGTACGCGGAAATCTTACAGATCACCACTTGGAGACAAATACTTTTTTATCTGCGGAAGACTTGCAGAACACCGCTGAAGAGTAGAGTTTCTCTATGTATTTCTCCCCTCTTCTTTTTTTTTGATCTTATGAAGACCCGTTATATAGGCAACTGCACAAGCTAGGGTTTGAAGGTATTTTGATCTCCAAGTAATTTTAGTGGACTTTCGGTTTGAAGATGATGGCTTAGGCTTGTCTTGTCAACTTAACAAATTGACTAAAATGTAATTGAACTTCATTTAAGTCATATAATTTTTATTTGATCATTAATCCAATTTTATTAGCCAATAATTTTAACTTGGCTGACATATTATGAATTTAAGATTTAATTCTAATATAAATTTATTCAAAAAATAAATGTCTACAAATGCCCTCCGAGCTTGCTTGTTGAGCGCATGACTTGCCAAACCTTAAAAGGCAAGATTTGAAGTATTAATGAAGCAAATATTATTATTTTTACTTCTTGTTATCGACCTCTTTCAAAATATTGAAACTTGAATGACTTTTACTATGTTCAAACATTTCCATTGTGTTGCAATCGATTGCCGACATATTGGAACCATCCGAATTAATACATGTCAGAGTCTTTTGTTTTTTGTGGCGATATTATCTAATTTACAAGAGATTACTTTCGATCATTTTTCAACTCATTTTTTCTATTTGAGTTGTTTCCACCTTATGGAGAATATTGCATGACATTCATTGTCATTTAATAGTTGATAAATCATGTTTTGTATCAAATGATGTTATCAAGACTTTAAAAAAATCATAGTTTTATTTGGTCGTCAATTACACAATAAACGTCAATCCCAAGAACAAAAATTGCATCCAGAAGCTTGATCTGATGATATAAAACTTGTGATTTTGGCGCAGATATTAAGTGTTGTTTCTCAGAACTTCTGATAACATGGAAACATGGATGACACTAACATGAGTGGTATGTACCCCTCAAGACCGTTCACACGGAGTCAAGCAAAGGATCTCCAAGGCCTACAAGCAATGTTCATGAAAAGAAAAGCATTAGAGGATTTTGAAGGTCACCAAAGAAGGACATACAATGTGTGTAAGGTACATCAAAATGAGAAGGAAGAAGGAAAGAGGCCATGTGTGCAAATGACCATTTTATAAATTCAAGAATTCACAAAAGAAGGCAATCAAACAAGGCCCTTATCTCATTAAGGGTAAAATTGTCAAAGAAGTGTCTTCTTTATTTCCTTAGTATAAATATTAGTCTTTTTTTCATTTTGAAATACTTAGACTATGTTGAATATTGACTCTCAAATTGTAGTATCTTCTTAGTGAGTAATTAGGGTGAACTCTTGGGGATTGCTAGTTAACTTCTTGGGTTTGATTAATCAAAGTGTTATTCTTTTGTGATTCTTGGTTTTATTTGATTATTCTTCGTTGGATTGAATTTAGGTTGTTGAAGTCAATTGGGAGGTGATGGTTTTATTCTCTTGTTTCCCATAATTTCAATAACTTGAGTATTAATCCACATATCCTTTATTTCTTTGTCCCTTTCCTTGTTTGATCTTTATCATTGGTATCAAGAGCCTAGGTTTAGATTTGTTCCTACAAATCTAGTCTTGGTTTGCAAAAAAAAGAGTCCAAAAAAAAAATTGATTTTTTTTTGTTTTGATTTATTATTTTTGACACTAGATCCTTGTTCCCTAGTATTTTTTTGAGTCTAGGTTTCAATTATTGTTCAATTTGGAGTTGTAGAAGTAAAGTTACCACTGAAGGGTTTCAAACTTTTCAAACTTTTCAAATTTTGAAAGTGAGTTTTTTGATTGAGGAGAAATTGAAGGTTAATAATTATTGGGCTTTGTTCTCTAAGTTGAAGGGAAGAAAATCCTAAATTTTGAGTGTATTGGGATTTAGTGTGTGTTCTTGGTGTCTTCAAGTTGTTCTTGAAGAAGAAAGAATAAAGTACATTTGATCCAATATTTTCAAGTCAAAGTTGGTCAAAGATGTTTTTTGGGGTCCATTAGTGGAATTTTGAAAAAAAATAAAATGAAATTTGAAAAAAACTAATAATTCAAAATCTGAATAAATAAATAAATTATTTCCACGTGGATCGACACATCAGCAGCCACATCAGACACCATCTGCCATGCCACGGCCACACGTCATTGGATCAGCATCCAGCGCAGCAGACACTTGCCAGCGACACCCAGTTACACCTAACGCGCGTGTGCGTCTATTTCAGAGACCAAAACCTGCAGGTTTTTCTTAAGACCCCAAAAATATTCTAAGTATGGGGAGTTTTTTGGACCTAGAAATTTTTCTAAGTGTCCAAACTTCGTGATTCTTTTTCTACCATTTTCCCCTTCAATTGCCCAACTATTTAACAATTAATTAACATCTTTAGTTACTTTTTAACTTGTTTTAATCATCAAATCATTCAATTAAAGACTTACAAGTGATGAACTTCTTTGATGCTTAAAATATTTCCAAGTGTCCAAATTCACTTCTTCTTCTTCTAAACTCATTTCTCTTCTATTTCTAAACTATTTAAAAATTAATTAATGTTTTTGATTACTTGTTAACTAGGTTTTAATTATCAAATCATTTCTTTGATCCTTTAAATTAAGTAACAACAAGTAATTCTTCTACTTTTGTTACTTGGTTTATTTTGAGTCCGAATCTTTTGGTGCTTCTTTATTCTACTTTTCTCATCTTAATTCGTTGATAACCTTCTTGATTCAAGTCGGTTAGTTTTTTTTTTGGTCGTCCTTCTTTCGAGAGTCACAAGACTCCACTCCATCACAAAGGATAGGTGATCTTGAGTTGATTGAACGGAGCTAGTTCACTATCAATTTTGAGACGACGCCATAGAAGGTGAGTTGAGAGTTACACATGAGTGACGTGAGGCTTTTGCTACTAACCTTGTTTGTTGAGTTTTGTAGGTATAATGTCTAATACAAGTCCAATTGGGGAGAGCTCGGAGAACATCATGGAGGTTCTCGCCAACATCTCTAAGCAAGTAGCGGAAATGAATGAAAGGATGAGAGGTATGGAGGAAAGGTTGGTACGGGTGGAAAATGAGAATAGAAGGAAAACAATTTAACCAGAATATGAGGAGATAAGGAGGGCATCGGTGCATTCCACCACCCTTACTCTGGGACAAGCTCATAATCTATGTTCTCCTCCATAAAGCCAAACCCAAAAGTACCAATGCCCCACTTTCCAAACTCCCAACCCTCCAAACCACTTAAGACAGCCTACGCCACATCCAAATCCACAACCCTATCACCTGCCACATGAGAATCTTCCTTTTGTGGCCAACCAAGTTCAATATGAAACACCATTTCGAAATGATTCAAATGCATTTTTTCATGAACCCTACACATCACATCAACAAAATGCACCACAAATGCCCTACTAAGACTACCAATACCAAAATCCTCTCTATGATGAAATTCATGAGGAGTTCAATAATGATGAGTTTTGGGAGCATGGGGGTAGGGATGGAAATGGAGTACAAAGGGAATGAGTACGACCTCGGGACTTGAGGTGGGACCAATGCAGGGGAGATCAAGAATATGGGAATAGAGGAGATATGATGAGATATAGAGGATATAGGATGGGATATAGAGGCGATACGATGAGAAATAGAGGAAATAGGTTTAGGGAGAGGAATGATCAAGATAGGGGCTTGAACACTATCAAGGTCACACTTCCAAGGTTCAAAGGAAGTAGTGACCCCGATGAGTTCTTGGAATGGAAAATTCAAAGTGAGTAGATCTTTCTCACAAATAATATCTCAAAAACTTTGAAGGCGAAGTATGCTCTCACACAATTCGAGGGGTACGCATCAACTTGGTGGGAGTCCAAGAGGAGGGAAATGGAGAGCTATCATAACTACGAGTTACCTACTTGGCAAGAGTTGATTGCACTTATGGAGTTGAGATACTTGACTCCAAACTACTACCAAGAGGTGCTCAAGAAGTTGTACATATTGATGCAAGGGACCAAAAGTGTGGAAGAATATTATGATGAGTTTGAGAACTTGCAGATGAAGTCTAAAATTGAAGAGAATATGGAATGTACGGTAATACGATTCGTGGCAAACTTGAGGTATGATATCTTGAATCCCTTGAAGCTTAAGCACTATGAGACTCTTGAAGCGGCTTTCTATGATGGCTCAAAGGTAGAAGCAGATTTGAAAGAAGAAAAGTCATACAAGGCCAAAAGTTCTTTAACTTTCACATGGAGCAAATGTAGAGATAATTAGAAGACGACATCCTCTAGGGAGCAACCTAAAGATGGAGGCCAAGCTACCCAAGTCAAGCTTGATTACAAATCCAAGGAAAGTGAGAAACCACAAAGAGGTAACTATGTTAAACCTAACTTTCCTTGACCCTCTACAATTCAATACTTTAGATGTCAAGGGAGGGGACATGTTGCTAGTGAGTGTCCAAATAGGAGAACAATTTTTGTTCTTCGTGATGGGTATAAGACTGAAGATGAAGATGAAGATGAGGGTGAAGAAAAAAATGAGGGAGAGGGAGAGGGAGATAGGGGTGAATGAGAGGAAGGTGCTTCGGGGGATGAAGAAGAAAGGTTGGATGAGAAGGTGAATTTTTCTTGCTTCATGGATAAGGGAAAGTCTTTGCTTAATGATGACGAAGACTTGAATATGAATGTCATCTTTCATGTGTTGTGAGAAGAATTATGGGAGCCCTTGCAAAAGAAGAACTCGACCAAAGAGAGAATTTATTTCATTCTAGGTGCAAAATCCAAGATAAGGTGTGTTTTTTAATCATTGATACAAAAGCTGCACCAATTTGGTGAGTAGTTCCTTGGTGGAGTGTATGAAGATACAAACCAGCAAGCATCCCAATCCTTATAAGCTACAATGGCTCAATGAGAGTGGAGAGATGAAGGTCCTCAAACAAGCAAGTATTCGGTTTAGTGTGGGAAAGTACAATGAGGAATTGGTTTGTGATGTGATTCCCATGTTGGCATGTCACCTACTATTGGGGAGACCTTGACAATTTGATAGAGATATTGTGCACCAAGGGAGATCTAACAAATACACTTTCATGATTGAAGGTAAAACATATGTGCTTGCACCTCTCACTCCATATCAAGTGAGTGAGGACTATCGGGCTATGAAGGTGCTTCAGGAGAGAATAAAAGCCAATGAGGCAAAAGGTGCATGCGAAAGTTCCACCATCGTTCCAAAGGAGGGGAGTGCCTTGGCTAAAAGTAAGAAACATGTGTATGATAGCAAAGCCAAGCAAATGTTTAAAGGGTGTGGATGAGGAATGCTTTCTAGTGTGCCTTGTCAACACCAACCTTTTGTTACATGCTAACCAAGATACTAGCACTTTGCCTAGTATTATTTCTTCTCTTTTACAGGGCTATGATGAGCTATTTCCAGATGAGATGCCCGTTGGATTACCACCCATTAGGGGAATCGAGCACCAAATAGATTTTATACTGGGTTCACAAATCTCCAACCGTCCAGCTTATAGGAGTAACCCTGCAGAAACCAAAGAGTTATCAAGGCAAGTGGACGAGATTCTTGAGAAGGGGTTGATCAAAGAAAGCCTAAGTCCTTGTGCCATACCAGTAATTCGTGTTCCCAAAAAGGATGGCACTTGGAGAATGTGTATTGATTGTAGAGCCATAAATAATATCACGATGAAGTATCGACACCCCATTCCTCGACTTGATGATATGCTTGATGAGCTATGTGGTTCTATTGTTTTCTCTAAGATTGACCTTCGAAGTGGGTATCATCAAATTCGTATAAAATCAGGTGATGAGTGGAAGACGACCTTCAAGATAAAGTTTGGGATGTATGAATAGTTTGTGATGCCATTTGGATTGACAAATGCCCCAAGCACTTTCATGAGATTGATGAACCATGTTCTCAAACCTTTCATCAACAAGTTTGTTATGGTGTATTTTGATGACATACTTGTGTATAATAAGACAATGGAGGAACATGTATCCCATTTGAAACAAGTGTTTGATGTCCTACTACGAGACCGTCTCTTTGCTAATTTCAAGAAATGTTCATTTTGTGTTGATAAAGTTGTGTTTTTGGATTTTGTGGTTAGTGCAAATGGGATTGAGGTCGATGAAGAGAAGGCGGAGTCCATCAAGACTTGGCCGACCCCAACTAATACAACCGAGGTAAGAAGTTTTCATGGGTTAGCAAGTTTTTATTGGCGATTTGTGAAGGGATTTAGTTCAATTGCTTCTCCTTTGACCGAACCAATAAAGAAAGATGTACCTTTTGTAAGAGGTGAGGAGCAAGAGAAGTCTTTTCAAGCCTTGAAATTGATGTTGAGTTCTGCACCTTTGCTCCAACTACCCAATTTCGATAAGGCCTTTGAAATTGAATATGATGCTTTGGGTGTTGGTATAGGTGGTGTGTTGATGCAAGAAGGAAAACTATTAGCTTTCTTTAGTGAAAATTTAAAGGGAGCTACGCTCAAGTACTCAACTTATGACAAGGAATTGTATGCACTTGTGCGGGTGTTGACTCATTGGCAACACTACTTGTGGCACAAAGAGTTCATGATAAGGACCGATCATGAGTCCTTGAAGCATCTTAAGGGGAAATCCAAGTTGAACCAACGACATTCTAAGTGAGTTGAATTCATTGAAACCTTTCCATATGTGATCAACTACAAGCAAGGCAATGAGAATGTGGTAGCGGATACTCTATCAAGAAGGTTTGTATTGGTCAACACCTTGGTTTCTAGAATGGTGGGGTTTGAAAGCTTAAAGGGATTCTATTCTATGGATTCCGACTTCAAAGATACCTTTGGTAATCTTAGTCAAGGGAAGCGAGTTGATAGGTACCAATTGGTTGAGGGTTTTTTGTTCAAAGATGGACGAGCATGTGTGCCCATGAGCTCATGGAGAGAGCTATTTGTCAAGGAGGCTCATAGTGGTGGTTTGATGGGCCACTTTGGGGTACCTAAAACACTTGACATTCTTAATGAGCAGTTCTTTTGGCCCAAGATGAAGCATGGTGTGGAGAGGATTTGTGGACAATGTCTAGAATGCAAGCAAGCCAAATCCACGACTAGGCCCCAAGGTAAGTGTACTCCTCTTCCTACTCCTAATGGTCCGTGGATGGATATTTCTATGGATTTTGTGTTGGGACTTCCTAGGACTAAAAGAGGACATGATAGTATATTAGTGGTAGTAGATAGATTTTCTAAAATGACTCATTTTATTCCATGCCATAAATGTGATGATGCATCCCATGTAGCATCTTTGTTTGTTATCAATGTGCTTAAATTGCATGGAGTCCCTCAAACCATTGTTAGTGATAGGGATTCCAAGTTTCTTAGTCATTTTTGGAAGAGTCTATAGGGTACACTTGGTACCAAACTTATGTTCTCTACTTCTTGCCATCCTCAAACGGATGGACAAACCGAAGTAGTCAATCGAACTCTTGGAAGCCTGCTTCGATGCATGATTAGAGGGACCCCAACTACTTGGGAAGACCGTTTACCCTTGATTGGATTTGCATATAATCGGTCTTTCCACTCCTCTATTGGAATGTCTCCATTTGAAGCATGTTATGGTTTTAAGCCTTTGTTTCCATTAACAATGACTCCTTTGTCTAGCAATGTTGTTGTGAGCTTAGATACCAATCAAAGGGAAAAGAAGATGATGAACATTCATGCCAAGGTTAAAGAGGCCATTGAAAATAACAATTCAAAGGTGTCCATTCGAAAGAATCGAGGGAGAAAGAAAGTGCTCTTCAATCTAGATGATTGGGTGTGGGTGAATTTCCGGAAGGAGAGGTTTCCACAAGTACGAAAAGGGAAGCTAAGACCAAGAAGGGATGGACCCTTCAAAGTACTCAAGAGAATCAACGACAATGCTTACATGATTGACCTACTAAGTGAGTATAGTTCATAACGTTTTCAATGATAGTGATTTATCTCCTTGTGTTGTAGGTGATCCTTTGGATTCGAGGACAAATCATTTTCAAGAAAGGGAGGATGATAACATGGGTAGCATGGATGACACTAACATGAGTGACATGTACCCCTCAAGACCGTTCACACTGAGTCAAGCAAAGGATCTCCAAGGCCTACAAGCAATGTTCATGAAAAGAAAAGCATTAGAGGATTTTGAAGGTCACCAAAGAAGGACATACAATGTGTGTAAGGTACATCAAAATGAGAAGGACGAATGAAAGAGGCCATGTGTGCAAATGGCCATTTCATGAATTCAAGAATTCACAAAAGTACGCAATCAAAGAAGGTCCTTATCTCATTAAGGGTAAAATTGTCAAAGAAGTGTCTTCTTTATTTTCTTAGTATAAATATTAATCTTTTTTTTCATTTTGGAAAACCGAGACTATGTTGAATATTGACTCTCAAATTGAAATATCTTCTTAGTGAGTAATTAGTGAGTACTTAGGGTAAACTCTTGGGATTGCTAGTTAACTTCTTGGGTTTGATTAATCGAAGTGTTACCCCTTTGTGATTCTTGGTTTCATTTTATTATTATTCCTTGTGTTGAATTTAGGTTGTTGAAGTCAATTGGGAGGTGAGGGTTTTAGTCCCTTGTTGCCCATAATTTCAATAGCTTGAGTATTAATATCCTTTATTTCTTTGTCCCTTTCCTTGTTTCTTTATCAACTTTCCATATTAGATTTCAACGAAGTTTTTTTTCTTAATTTGATTCTAACAAAAAATTATCATAATTTAGTTTCAACTATAGTTTTTTCATATGTATGTAGGAAGATTTTGAAATTTTTTATATTTGATTTCAATGAGAAACAACAACATATATAGTGAAATCTCACAAAGTGGGGTCTGGAGAGGATAGAGCATATGCAGACCTTACCACTACTTAGTTGAGCTAGAGAGCTATTTCCAAAAGTTCCTCGGCTCAAGTGCATCAAACCCAAGTAAAAGAAGAAGAAAATAATGGGGAAAGTATAATGGTTAATAAGAAAGTCAGAGTAAAGTTTACCAGAGAGAAGCAATAACAACAACAAAATAGTGTAATAATCAAAATACAATATACAACATATGATAAGAATTACAAGGGTACGACTAGTCATTGTCACACCCTTTTTGGACAACGGAAAGGGTTTTTCCAATTTAAGTGACTGTATTGATTAATGATTTTTTTAGAATCGCCACTTGGAATTGAGTTATGGTGTTCGTCCAATTCACCTTTTCATTGTAATCCCTAATCAAAATGAAATAACTCTTTAGTTTGGTCTGCGAAATTGAAATTCGGGTAAGAAATTTTGTTGACCGAGGGGAATGTTTTAGGCATCCCTCAACTCATGTGGTTCTAACACTGTCTCTTTTTATCAACTTATACTATCTTAAATTAATTTTGGATAAATTGTGTTATAAGTCATGATTTGCTCACATTTTTACTATTGAATTTTTATTAGTCTCAACCTAGATGAGTAACTGCATTTTTTGTCTTGACATTTAGAGGCATAAATACCTTCTTTGCATCACACGTAATAATTTTGTCTATAAATTTCTACTTTAAATTAATGAACGTTAATTATATTATTGCACAAGGTGCGTCACCACATCCTTGATTTTGTTTTTTAGTTTCAAAAACGATGTGTAACCGCATTCCTAATTGAAACAAATATTTCTAACGTGCCTAAAACTCACCTAGTATTAAAAGTACTTACTCTTATTTGTGTGAATTTTAGACAACTAATCTTTTCCATCCATTATTATATTAATTGATGATATTTTAAATTAAATTAATCTCCATATCAAAGGATTCAACTAATCCAAAATGGAATAAATTCAAGTTTAACAACATAACCCATTTGTTTATTTATTGGGTAATGACATTTATTCAAAAATATGTAAATTAAAATAGGCAATTGGCATTAACATTAAGTTACAACATTGTCGTAAAAATAGTGGCTTAGGCACGATAAAATTAAACAACGACAACAACAACAAAAAATTCTTATATAATAATAGGATTTGATTCATTAAATAGAGATATAACACTTTAACCCAATATTTATTTCAATCAAATTATAAATAAAACAAAACTATAAGAAAAACTTATCACATAATCACATCAAATTTCATAAATAAATGAAAAAGATAAGGTAAAGATGAACCTCAAATGAAGAAATAAATATCGCAAAATCTTGACCAAATCTCGAGTAAAACACTCACAATTTTATTTTCTGACTCTCTTTTTTCGTTGTGCGTGAGTGTTGGCGTAGGCTGTTTGCTGATGGTAATGTAAGGGTGAGCGTAGGTGGGAAGTGGAGTTTTTTTTTGTCCGTGTCTAGTGTTGTTGTAGTGTATATTGTTTTTCTTTGCAGAATGATTTCTTGGTGTGCTCTTTTCTGTAGTAGTGGTGTTGTATATATATGTATATAGTACGTGCGTGTTGTATGTGGGAGTTATAGGGGGAGAGCGGGAAGTGTGAGTGTTGTGGAATAATTTGAAGGGAAAGTGGGGTGAGGGTAGATATAGTGGGGAGAGTGTGGGTAGTTTAGGTTATTTTTTTTAGATTAAATATACATATAAAAATTATAATAATAAAAATATTAATTAATTATTTTGAACTAATAAAATATAAGAAAAGTCGAATAGCTAGTCTAAAAATATAATTAAGAAAAACTAGCTTATTTATTACTCCCTCTGTCCCAATTTATATGACATACTTTCCTTTTTAGTCAGTCCCAAAAAGAATGACACATTTCTATTTTAAGTAACAATTTGCCTATAAAATGTCTTTTTTACCCTTAATGAAATGATTTACAACCACACAAATTTC
>JAJOOO010018065.1:0-12256 GCA_029582685.1 Solanum piurae | reverse complement strand
TTTGTACTCTAAAGTATTAGATGGTTTTGAGACATCATGTATAAAGTCTAGAAAGTCTTCCGCTTGCTATTTTTTTATGCAATGTTTTTCTTGGTAAAGAAAGTTTTAAATTCCTTATGGTTTTAGTGTCTATGCGATGAATGAATGCTAAGAGGCTTGTATTAGACCTCTTCGAGGTCGAGTACGCCGGTTACGAATAGGGGGTGCTCCCGGGTCGTGACAGTATCACCTGTATTCAGGTTAGTCAAAAAATACAGAAATTGTTAAATTTCTTAAGATTGTTAACTCCTGTATTCAGATTTTTGCTCGGTATTGGTTTGGGTTCATCTCCAGTACTTTGATGTCTTCACAAAATGAGTCTATCATCCGACATCCAAAGGCTGCACTGGTGAGGTGTATTATTGATTGGGAGCGGCAGAATCTTGGAGCTATAATTTCACATGAGATGGCGATGAGGTCCAAACAAAACCAAACCTCATTGCCATTTCTAGTTCTTATCAACGATTTGTGTCACTGAGTTGGTGTGCCCTTTGTGGTGATGACTGATGCTGAGGTGACTCCTGCCTCGTCTACTAATATTCGGAGAATTAAAGATGATTATATGAAGGATGAGGTTGAGCGGAGGAAGAAAGCCCCGGTAGACACATCCCAATTATGGATGTAGATTCCATGGAGGCCGACACTACTCAGCCTACTAAGGAAGACGATCCCTCAAGTTTACCTACTCCCTCACCTTCTATCGCTCTTACTATTTCTTTTGCTTCCCATCCTCCGTTGAACCAAGCCATGCTGTATAAAATAGGTAACTTTGCCTATGCGGCCAATATGAGGGCCTCGAGGGTTGAGGCCACTGTGCCATCTATAATTGACCGAGCGATAGATGATGAGTCCATAAATTGGACTCATTTAGGGTTATATTTTGATAGAATTAGTGTCCTCAAATGCATATTTTGTATCAATATCTGATGAAATCCCTTAAGTTCCAGGTATTTGGAGTTTGAGGGAAAGCATGGACATTACTTAGCAAAAAGGAACAAAAGTGGCTGAAAGAACAAAGAAATGAAGGCCTGAGGATCGCCGAGTCTAGTTGGTGAGTCGTCGATGAGCCTGGAGATCGCCTTTTTTCCAGTTTGATGAGCCCTGAAGGAAATGATCAAATCGGCGGAGAAAAGGAGTAGTCGGCGTGTAACCGAGCAGTTCCGTGAAGCAGTACTATGTCGCCCAATGATCCAAAACACGACGATGCTGAAGGATAGAGCAAGACGGCGATGAAACCTACCAAAGGGCGGATCACCGATTTGATCGGTGATCTCGACTAATGACGCCGAATGATCCGCTACAACACATATTTCTGAAAACTATAAATACTCGTTGAGAATTATTATTTGAGAATAGAATTTTAGCTTTGAACAGTAATATTTCAGACTTGGCTTCTATTTTTGAGTTCTAAGTTTGGAGAGGGTTTTGAAGAACTTGAAGGTCCAAAGGGTTTCAACACCATGGTTTTGGACTTGGGTCTTGTGGATTCTTCACTCTTGAATTGTTTTGAGACTTAAATATTCATACCATTTGAATGCAAACTCATTTTGGTATAAATTTCTATCTCTTTAGCATGTCTAGATAAAACCCTAATTCTTGGAGTGTGATTTTGTGAATATGGGTTAGATTATCTGTTGGGTCTTGCTTGTTGGTGGTTTATTTGTTGTTTTGATGTGATTTGATTTAGTAGTTGTGGTGGAACTTAATGAAATTGTAGTTGCAAATATGATTTCACCTTTGTGTTTTTGGCTTGCTCGAGAGAGAGGTCGTAAGACTAAGACTACTAAATTGATGGCTGGTGGGAGTGGGTCGACATGAGGTTTAGCTCGAGAGAGTGAACCCTAGTCTCATCCCCACACACTTAGCTCCAAAGAGTGAGTGGGCTAAGGTGGAGGTTGTGCTTAAAAGCGGCAATTCGGTGTTCTAGAGAAACGAGGTTGATTCGGAGTAAGTTGCTCGAGAGAGAATTTACCCCCACTATAGTCGAGCCTAATCACAAATATTTAATGAATTTACTACCAAAAGGATGTAGCCAATGATTTAGTCTATCCCGTATTCCTATCACATCCCAAGAATCCCGTTTCCATATTAGTATCTTTCTTTATTTTCATTGTTTTTGCTGTTTTTGTTTACTTGTGACAAAACCCCATTGATAATTGACGCTTGCGTCACCCCTTTTATTTAATATGTTTATATTCGATAATGTTTTTAGCTATGACTAATTAGAACTTAATTTTATTTTTCTATTAATTTTCACCCCCACTTCCTTGGGACTCGACCTTAACCCTTGGTTGGGTTATTATACTATTGCATGATCGTAGACACTTGTATTGGAAGTTGTGTCTTGATTACGCAAACATCAAAATGGCGCCGCTGACGGGGAGTGGTGTCACTTGAAAATTATTAGTTTAGTAAATTTTTTGTTCTTCTTAGTTGTAGTTTACTTAATTTTCAGTTTTGTTTCTATTGTGTGTGTTTAAAACAGAAAGCATGAGTGTTAATAGCAACAACAACAGTCAGGTGGGCCACCAAGACGACATCAGAAATCTCAATGATGTTCAAGAGCCCAACATTAATGACCCCTATCTCATGGGAGGTATTGGGGCCATCCGTTTACCTCCAGCCGAAGGAAATGTAGTGTTCCACATAATGAGCACTATGTTGCAACTCTTGCAACTAAAGGGACTTTTTTCATTGGATTGGCTCATGAGGATCCTCATGAACATCTTCGAAACTTCGTGGACATGTGCAGACCATTCTCTTTCAAAAAATCTCTCAGGAGTCCGTTCGGTAAGGCTATTCCCTTTCTCGTTGATGGGAGAGGCGTGCAAGTGGTTGGCAGAGTTGCCTCGCAAATCCATCACTTCTTTGGAGGAATTGGTAACTGTATTTACTCGGCAATTTTTCCCTCCTTCGAAGATGATGACTCTTCGGGATAACATCCAAAGCTTTAAGCGTTTGGAGGGCGAGCCAATCCATGAGACTTGGCTGCAATTTAAAAAGTTGGCGCTACAATGCCCGACTCATGGTCTGCCTGACAATGTTTTGCTACAGTACTTTTGCCGAAGCCTGGATTCGGTAAACAAAGGTGTCGCTGATCAACTTTCACCTGGAGGCCTGATGCAACAACCATATGCAGTAGCAGCCCAACTCTTAGATGGCATGATAACCATCAATAGGGCATGGTACACTCGTGAAGACCAAGTCTCCCCTCTCACATTTAAGCTATCCAAGGAGAAGATGGAAAAAGATAATGAGAGAGACCAAAACATGGACAAGATCATGAAACATCTTGACACTTTATATAAAAATGTCATGGGGATGGTTCCCATGGTGTCAACGATGTGGGGGTTGGATGTTCAAATCTTGAGGAGGCAAAATTTGAAGCCTTGTATAATGAGGAAGTGAACTTCCTAGCCAACCAAGGCGGTGGTTATCATTCAAACTACCCAAGGTAAGGTGGTAACCAAGGGTGGGCTAGAGAGAAAGGATGGAAATATCGTGAATGGAGAGACCGTAATCCCAATTGGAAGGATGGGGAAAAGGACAAGTATGTGCCTCCCCACGAACACTAAAAGGCAAATGATGCGGAAGGCGGTAGGTCTGAGGATATGCTTTCTTGTATTCTCAACAAAGTTGAGGGGTCAAACAAGACCTTAAAAGATATGAAAGAAGATGTGTCAACCCTCATCCAGACTGTTACCTCCCATTTTGTCTCGATCAAGCAATTAGAAACCCAGATGGGTCAGATTTTATCGCTTTTGAATCTGCGACAGAAAGGGGGATTCCCTAGTGACACTATGGAAAAACCTAAGAATGAAATGTGATGGTGAACTTACGTTGTGCCACGACATTAACTAAGGCGCTATTTGGGAGGCAACCCAAAACCCCTTTATTGTTTTATTTTGCTTTGAGAAAATAATGGTGTGTTGATTGTGCAGATGGAAGTGTGGAGAGTGATTGACAAGTGCAGAGTGGCGAGCTACAAGTCCAGTCCGTGATTCGCCGAAGGGTTCGACGACCCCGAACCAGACCACCGTTAGACTCAAGACTAAGTTACATTGGAGTGTGTAAAACTTGGCGACCACACATAATTATTGGTGAATTGCCGACCATGTTGGCAATCCCAAAGGAGACCGCCGTTGGACTCCACAATAATTGGAGATCCTGTAAAATTTGGTGAGACATGTGGAAACTTGGAGATTCGGTGATCGGGACCAATGTAGTTTAATGGGCAAAAACTGGATGGTTTTTCAAGCCAAAGGTTTAAAAGTTTCAAACTCATTCCCTCTTCCTCACTTTTTCATCTTCCCAAAATCACACCTGTACTCTAGTTTTACATACCTTGCATCTTCGAAGTACTTTTATTGTCAAATTGTGCTACAAGTTGGATTACATTGCCTTCTAGCATCTCGATACCTAGTTGGACGGCATAAAAGGTTTTTTTTCTCTAATCATGATTATTTTGTCGAAGTTGTATCAAATGCAGTGGCATTACTTTAATGGTGTGTGCTGGGCATCTCTGGTAAGATTTGAATATTTGTTTGCATGTTAAGTTCGCAGATCTTGCCCGTACTAAATTAAATAGCTAATTCCTGAAAATGATGCTTTGAAATGGATGAAAAAATTATGGGTTGTGCATGATTGTCACTGGGTCTAAGCCTAATTTGAATTGTGCATGCCTTAATTTTGTTTTCAGGGGTCGCAGGGTTGAATTTGGAAAAGTGGGTCCAAAGCAGGCACATTAGGTCATTTGGAGATCTAGGTCGAGCTCGCCGAACCACTCGGTGGTTCGCCTACAATCCCCATCTCTCCTTTAATTAAATGCTAAATGTGATGTTGAATTCCGTAATTTTTGGTGAGAAGCATGATGTAGCCGAACGCATTCGTCGTCTCACCAAAAAACTTCTGGTTCGCCCTTTGCCTACACCCTTGTATTCTCTATGCACTGCACTCGGCGAACCGCCTAAGTAGTTATGCGCTTTATCAACTGGTTCGGTGAAGTGATTCTGCAATTGAACTGCCTTGCTTTTGTCGGAGTACTTTCTAACTTTTTCTTGAAACTTTGCAGAAATGGCTAGGCCGAAAGTAGTTTGAAGTGATATGCCACCCCGACAAACAAGAGCAAAAATATTTCAGGAAAAATACAAAGGCAAAAAATCCTCCCAAAATGGAAAATGAGGGCAAGAAGCCCAGTGCCAGCAAGACTGCACAACCCGTTTGTTCATACAACTTCAGAATGAAGAGATATTCGCAGTTTTTCAAGACTGCGCAAGCTGGCAGGTGAGGTGGATTCCCTAGGTTGGTGGAACTTTATATATATCATCTTCTTTGACTTTTCTTCATTTTTCCTTCATTTTCCTTAGTGAAGAACCAGAAAACTCACAAAACCTACAAAACCCACATCTAGGACAAGCCAAGTTACTAATTTTTGTGACTTAAGTCCTTGACAAAAGTTGTTCTACGCGTTGAGCTCGTCAACATGGTATAATTTATTTTATCAATTTCCTAGCATATCGTACTTTGGTGTGTGGACAACAGGGGTTTGGGCTTATTTTAAAGTATTGAGGTGTATTAAAAACTTATAATCAAGGTAAGACCCTTCTTTCATCGACTCTAGATTTTATAAGCAGCAAATAGAAATTTGCGACGGAAATACATATCTTTTATCGTATTGTCATGGTATCTTTTATTTTTGTGTGTTGATTATGGTCCTACCTTGTTGTAGTATCGAGTGGGTTATGAGTAAAAGTCATTAGGCCACGTGAATTGAGAGAAAAAGGTATGTTAAGGCTATTCTCTTCTTACAACATGTTTCCTTAAAGCTTAGGAGCAATGTAATAGAGTTGTTATCGTTGTTATACTTGTAGCCATTATTGTTGATTGTTGGCTGCTCGAGTGGATATAATCCTCTCTTATCGGGATTCTTATTCAGTAGTAGCGTCCCTATGTTGGACATGACTTAGAGGCTATTTGTATAGGTTGCTTATAAATAAATTGCTCGCTTTTAGATGTTGGATTGCTATTGTTGCCCTTTGGGCTATTGTGGTTAGCTGCAAGAATGTGATCTATGCCTAGAAGGGCTATGTTCTGTCGATAGGGATATATTGACGCCTAGAAGGGCTATGAGTTGCCTACAGGGCAATATTGACGCCTAGAAGGGCTATGAGTTGCCTACGGGGCCATGTTGTTGCCTAAGAGGGCTATGAGTTACATATATACTATATTGATGTCTAAGAGAGCTATGTGCTGCCTACGGGGCTATACTATTGCCTAAGAGGGCTATGTGAATGCCTACGGGGATAGGGGACTACTGATAGAGGGTATATACACTGATTTGCACCTTCTGGGCTTATGTGGGCCTAGGTAGGTGGTCTTGTTTGCTGTTTGTTCCTGCCGAGCTTATGGGGGCTTGGTTAGGTTGTTGTTTTGTTATTTTTGATAAGTTTAGATTTAGGAGCAGGTCAGTGTGATTATCTTATTCTTGATTTATTTACCAGATTACTCCAATATATTATGATACCTGCTCATAGTCTATTGTCTTTCATACTCTGTACATTATTTTGTACTGACGCCCCATTACCTGGGGGATCTGTATTCATGCATGCAGGTCCCGACAGACAACCCAGTAGACCTCATCAGCAGTAGGATTGACTTTTATCCGGTTGGCTAGCCCCTTTCCTTCGGAGCTGCCAGAGTTGGGAGGTTTGTTAGCTTTTGTTGTATATATTTTCATGGGTAGGCTGGGGCCCTGTCCCGCCAATCTTTACTACTCTTATAGGTTGCAGACTAGTGTGTGGGGTATATAGCTACGTTATGGCCATGCTGGCTTAGTTTGTTGGTTTATTGAAGCTTGTTAGTTGTGTGATGCATTGTCTTGATATACCTGCTTTCAGTTTCAGTATAGAGATCATGGTGGCCTCGATGGCCCAATCAGGACTTCTGTGCTAGTTGGCTATTTCTTTATATGAACTCTTGGGAGTAGCTATTTATTTTATGGATCTGTTTACAGGGGCCTTGCCGGCCGAGGAATTAATTTTAAGCTGGAATATACTTGTTTGTTTTCTTTACTGCGTGTGGCTGCCATGCGCTAGTAGCAAATGGTTCAGTAGGGTCGGCTCGAGCCTGAGTTTTGGCATAAGGAGCCAGTTGCGCCCCTTGAATCTGGGACGTGACAATCTTGGTATCAGAGTAACGTCGTATCCTAGGGAGTCTGTAAGCCGTGTCTAGTAAAGTTTTGTTTATAAATGTGTTGTGCACCACATTCGATAAAAAAGAAGCTACCGATCATGTTAGAATGCGTATCCTTCTTTTTCTCACCTCGTGCTATAGAACGGTGTTTTAAGGGTTGAGGTTTCTGGATTATAATTGATATGTGTATGCAGATAGAGATGGGTGACACCAGACAGACCACAACTAGCCAGGGACTAGATACAACTGCAGGCGAGGGGTACTGGCAAGGTACCACAGGTGGAGGCAGCCCATTGTGAGACCCATAGGGAGACATCTTCTCAGCCCCCTAAAGCTTCTCCACTGCTTTAGGAGCCTTCGAGGGCTACAGGACCCCTGGCTCCACCAGCAGTACCACCTCTAGTTCCTCCTATTCCATCTGACCAGGATTTCAAGAGTGCAGTATGTATGTGAGCACAGTTAGTAGCTGCACAGCGCCAACCAGTTACGTCAGATGTTGCTGGACCTTCTAAGGACCCAAAAGTTCAAGAGTTCGTGAATTTCTTGCCTTGAATCCTCCACAGTTTACAGGGACATATCGTAGAGAGGACCCTCAACACTTTGTTGACCAGCTTCATAGGATCTTCAGAGTCATGCATGCCTCAGCGATTGAGTCAGTTGAGTTAGCCGCATTTCGATTGCGTGATGTTGTAGTATTGTGGTATGAAAGCTGAGAGAGATCTAGGGGAAAATTTATATCTCTACCCACTTGGGATAGCTTTACAGAAGCTTTCATAGATCAATATTTGCCTCGAGAAATTAGGGATGGCCGGGTGGACCAGTTTTTGAACCTCCGACAGGGTGGCATGAGTGTCCGAGAGTACGGGCTGAGATTTGATTCATTGGATAGATATGCACTAGCATTTGTTGATACAATGCATAATAGGGTGCGTAGATTTGTGGGAGGGATTGACTCAAATTATATCGAGGCTTGTTCTACCACTGCGCTAAATGATAATATGGATATCTCACGGATTCAGGACTTTGCACAGGGCATAGAGGATCGCCAACATCTATAGTATACGAGTGAGAGGGTCGAGAGAGAGAGACTGAAGAGGGCTAGGTCCACTGGTTCATCGGGAGATTTTCAGGGTGGTCGCAGACCTCGATATTCTATTAGGCCACCTAGACCTCCACCACAACAGTTCCAGGGTAGTAAATTTGATTGTCAGGGACAGTCAGGCCCAGGTGAGGGTTCACGAGCATCAGGCTCGCAAAAATAGAGGGGTTCAGACCAGGCTAGGACAACCCCACCGCATTGCGCTACTTGCGGTAGGATGCATTTCGGGAGGTGCAGACAGGGTTCCACAAGTTGTTATTCTTGTGGACAGGAGGGGCATGGGTGGAGAAACTGCCCTACCATAGGTCAGGGTGGTATAGGTCAGTCGACCAAGTCAATAATAGGTTCCTCTTCATCCGCACAGTCTACATGGCGTGGACCCCAGACTTCAGCACGTAGAGGTAGAGGTAGAGGCAGAGAGGGATCATCTAGTTCTAGTAGTGGACAGAATCGTACATATTCATTAACTGAACGATAGGACTCAGAGTCATCACTAGATGTTGTGACAGGTACATTGATTGTTTGCTCCCATTGTGTTTATGCTTTGATAGATCCTGGATCTACTCTATCTTATGTTACACCATTTTTAGTGGGAAATTTATGTATAGTAGCAGAGTCATTAGATCAACCCTTTATTGTGTCTACATCAGTTGGTGAGTCTATTATTACCAGGAGAGTCTATCGAGGTTGCACGGTAGAAATTATCGACCGTTAGAGCTTTGTAGACCTGGTACAATTAAAGATGGTTGATTTTGACGTCATTATGGGTATGGACTGGTTAGCGTCTTGTTATGCTAATGTTGAGTGTCGGATGAAGATTGTTAGATTCCACTTTTCAGGGGAGGCAGTTCTAGAATGGAAAGGCGATACAACAATGCTGAAATGTAGGTTTATTTCCTATCTTAAGGCGAGGAGGATGATTACTAAGGGTTGTATTTATCATCTTGTTCGCGTACATAATATAAATGTAGAACCATCGACTCTTCAGTCTATTCCAGTAGTTAATGAGTTTCTAGAGTATTTCCAGACGAACTTCATGGTATCCCTCCAGAACGAGAAATTGATTTTGCTATCGATATGCTACTACGTACACAACCCATATCTATCCCTCCTTATAGAATGGCTCCTGCTGAGCTGAAAGAGTTGAAGGATCAGCTGAAATATTTTCTTGATAAAGGTTTTATTAGGCCTAGTGTTTCACCATGGGGTGCACCAGTATTATTTATGAGAAAAAAAGATGGCTCACTGAGGATGTGTATCGATTATCGACAGCTGAACAAGGCTACTATAAAGAATAGGTATATCCTTCCAATGATTGATGACTTGTTTAATCAACTACAATGTGCTAAGTACTTCTCGAAGATTGATTTGAGATCAGGGTACCATCAGGTATGAGTTTGGTAGAAAGATATTCCAAAGACAGCTTTCAGAACTAGATATGGGCATTTTGAGTTTTTGGTTATGTCTTTTGGATTGACTAATGCCCCGACAGTGTTTATGGACCTGATAAATAGTATATTCAGGCCGTATCTAGATACGTTTGTGATTGTATTTATTGATGATATTTTGGTCTATTCACATTCAAAAGCGGAGCATGCAGATCATTTACGAGCAGTCCTTCAAGTTCTTCGAGAGCATGAACTTTACGCAAAGTTATCTAAGTGTGAGTTCTGGTTGAGCTCTGTGGCTTTCCTAGTCCATATTTGATCAGATGCAGGCATTACAGTTGATACACAGAAGATTGAGGCCATAAAGACTTGGCCAGACCTATGACTCCGACTGAGGTTCGTAGTTTCTTAGGGTTAGATGGATACTACATAAGGTTTGTAGAGGGGTTTTCTTCACTTTCAGCACCATTAACGAAGCTGACTCAAAAAGCAGTTAAGTTTCAGTGGACTGAAGCTTACGAGCATAGTTTCGAGGAGCTAAAAGACAGGTTGCATCAGCACCAGTTCTAGCATTGCCAGAGGGTTCAGATGGCTATGCGGTGTACTGCGATGCTTCTAGTGTTGGGTTGGGATGTGTGCTATTGCAACATGGTAAGGTTATCGCATATGCTTTAAGGCAGTTGAGGAAGAATGAGAAGAACTATCCGACCCACGATTTAGAGTTGGCTGCAGTTGTGGATGCGTTAAAGATCTGAAGACACTATTTGTATGGCGTTCATGTTGACATCTTCACATATCATAAGAGCCTTCAATATATATTTAGACAGAATGAGTTAAATCTGCGACAACGTCGATGGCTTGAGTTACTAAAAGACTATGACGTGGATATTTTTTATATCATCCAGGAAAGGAGAATGTGGTAGCCAATGCCCTCAGTCGAAGATCTATGGGTAGTTTATCCCATTTAGGTGTTGAGAAGCATGAGCTAGCGCGAGAGCTTCATCAGTTAGATAGCTTGGGATTCAGATTGTTAGAGAGAGACGATAGTGGGGTCACAATTCAGGATACAATCGTATCATCTCTAGTTGTAGAAGTAAAATCACGGCAACAAGAGGATCCTAGCTTAGAGCAGCTTAGAGCCAAGGCTCAGGATCAATAATTTTTAGCATTTGATATAGCAGAAGATAGAGTCCTCAAATATAACGGTCGATTGTGTGTTCCAAATGTTGCAAGGTTTCGACATCGAATTATGGAAGAGGCACATCATTCCTGTTATTCTATTCACCCTGGTTCGACGAAGATGTACCATGATATTAAGGAGATCTATTGGTGGCATGGGATGAAGAAGGACGTTGCTGAGTTTGTGGTGCAGTGTCCTAACTGCCAATAGGTGAAGGTTGAGCACCAAAAGCCCGCTAGGCTAGTTCAGGAGATAACCATTCCTTTGTGGAAGTGGGAAGCAATTAATATGGATTTTATTACAGGGTTACCTCGATCGCATCACAAGTTTGACTCTATTTGGGTAATTGTTGTAACACCCCTCAAAATGAAATAGGATAAGGTAGAGCCTCACGTGGGTTTTATGCATTAATTACTTGTTAAAATAATGAAGAATAGCCTTTTTAGTCATTTTTAAAGAGTTTGGAAGTCAAACGTCAAAGGACGATCAAGACGTTCGGAAACTACTCTTTTGCGTGCTAGTGTGTTCTAGTGTGTCTTGCATGTTTTTATGTGTTGTTTGGAGTCCAAAATCAGTGGAGGTGACCCTAGTGTCTTAATAAATGTTTTTAGGGTCAAAACATTCAAATACGACACCCCGGGGCCACCCGAAGGGACCCCGAGAAGGACCCCAACCCTTGGTGGAGCAAGCTGCCAAGGCAGTTCAAAAATGCTCATGGAGGGAGCATGTCCACTTCGCGGACTAGCTCCACCAAGGGCCAAAATGTTGGTCCGCATCGCGGACGTATCGCGGACTCTTCTGTCTTGAAATTTAATTCCCAGAAACTTGCGGGAACACCTCCGCGTCACGGACTTGTTTCCTGACGAAATCTGCGAAAATAAAACTCAAGTTTAACTTGTTTAAAAAGGTCCAACTAAGTGAGGGGTAGTTTGGGTACTTTGGGGGAATTTTTAGAAACGGTTATTCTACCTATTTTAGGGTATTTTAAGTGGTTAAAACCCCAAGACCTAGAATTAGACCTCATTCTCCAAATTGAACCTTCCCTCTCAAATAAATTTCTCTCTTTAGAACTCCATGGAAGCCATTGATGAAACTTCAATCTAGGGGATGAGTTCCTACTGCTCTCTTCAAATTCCTAAGGAAATTAATCACAAAGGTATGGGGATTTTATCTTTGATTCTCCTCTCAATCAAAGAGCCAAATCAAAGTGATTTTCAATGTTTTTCAAAAACACTAAAAATCCCAATTTCAATTCTAAGCTTGGGTTCTTGCATGAAAGTATTTCAAATGATGATTTATGTTAATATTGATGGTTTTAAGATCAAAAACTCCATGAACCCTTGCATATCTTGAAATCCA